>QXTE01000742.1:33224-87961 GCA_003942145.1 Platysternon megacephalum
AGGGGGTGGGGGGGCAGCAGGGGACGCTGGGCTCGGGGGAGCGGGCTGGGGTCTCAGCAGGGGGTGAGGTCTCGGGGGAGCGGGCTGGGGGGAGCGGGCTGGGGTCTCGGCAGGGGGCGGGGGCTGAGCAGGGGGCGATGGGCTGGGGGGAGCAGGGTGGGGGCTCGGCAGGGGGCCGGCAGGGGGCACTGGGCTGGGGGGAGCAGGGTGGGGGCTCGGCAGGGGGCGCGGGGGCAGGGGCTGAGCAGGGGACTCTCCCCTGGCAGTCAGGACTGGCTGCAATGCGACCCCAGGGGGCGCTGTGCTGCGGGGCGCTCACTAGGGGGCGCTCAGCGGGTCGCTCGCTCCCCGGGGCCGTAAGGCGCCTGTAACGCCCGCTCTGTCCTTCCCGGTCTCCGCAGGGCCCCGAGGGGATCCAGTACAGCACCCTGCACTTCCAGGCGCCCCGCGGGGCCGGAGCCAGGGCGGAAACCGACCCGGCCACCATCTACTCCGAACTGGCCACCGGCCACGGCTGACGGGGCTGGCGAGCGCGGGCGCCTCTGCGGCACGGCCAGGCCCCAGTTCGGGCAAAGACGCCCCCTTCCCTCGGAGACTCCCAGCCCCAGGCAATTCGGGTGTGGATGGAGGAGGGTCTATGAGACCAGTTCTCTGGTCGGGGTGGGGGTGGGGTGAACTGGGTTGACAATATTGTAGGTCCTACATTATGTATTGTAAACAAGTCCAAGTGGGGCTCGGCCTGCTATGAAGTTTTCTGCTGCTTCAACTGGCAACAGACAGGGGGAGGGGCCCCGTCTCCATTTCTGCCCCCTGAGACTCATGTCATAGGTCCTACATTATGTATCATAAACAAAGCAAGGTGTAAATAAAGTGGGTGTTGGCCACGAATGAAATTCTCTATGGCTTGAAACAACAGGAGGGGGGAGGGAGGGTATATGGCAGAGGAAACTGTTGCTGATGGGAATCAGTCATGATCCACAAACAATATGGTAGGTCCTACAGTATATATTGTAAACAAATCAAAGCATAAACAAAATGTGCACGAGTTGTGAATAACTTTACCCCCCCTTCTCCAATGAGGAACCAGTCCCCCTCCATTACAGTCCACTGAGAACAATATTGTAGGTCCTACATGATGTATTGGGGGGGAGGGATAGCTCAGTGGTTTGAGCATTGGCCTGCTAAACCCAGGGTTGTGAGTTCAATCCTTGAGGGGGCCACTTAGGGATCTGGGGCAAAATTGGTCCTGCTAGTGAAGGCAGGGGGCTGGACTCGATGAACCTTCAGGGTCCCTTCCAGCTCTAGGAGATAGGTATATCTCCATATATTATATTATTGTAAACAAGATAAACTGTAAACAAACGGAATCTATTTTTTGCTGGTCCAAACGGTGGAATACCATGGGAGATGAGTGGGGCTCCTGCTCATGGCAACCAGTACGCCACCCTTCCTGACTGCTGAGAATAATATTGTAGGTCCTACACTGTGTACTGTACAGAAACCCAAGTGTAAACACAATGGGTACTAGCCCCAAAGGACATTTTCTGCTTCTCCAAGTGGCAGCAGGTGGGGGCTCTTACATTATTAGGCCCTGACTACAATATTGTAGGTCCTACATTTTGTATTGTAAACAAACCAAAGCATCAAGGAAAGGGGATATTTTTGATTGATTGCATCATCAAAGAGCAGAATGTGGGGGCGGGGGGTGGGTCAAGTGGGGCAAGGTCCATGGGAACTGGTCCCTCTCTCATCCTGTCTCCTGGGAAAAATAGGGTAGGTCCTACCTTCTGTATTGCAAACAAACTAAACTGTAAACAACAACAGTAGTAGGTCCTGCAAAGCACTTTAAAACTTCTCCGAAGGGGAGGAGAAAGGGGAGGGATTCCCTCAAATCCTGCCCAGTCAGAACCTTCCTATAGGGCCTACGTTATGTATTGTAAACAAGCCAAGCTGTAAACAAAGTGGATACGGGTTGCGCATGCAACTTTCACCTTCCCCAGGCAACAGCAGGGGCAGGGGCCGTTCCCAGCGGGGACCCTGATCGCAGGAACCGGTCATTCTGTACTCCTGCCGGGGGGAATAACAACATAGGTCCTACGTTATGTCTAGTAAATACATGGTCGGTGAACAGACTGGATGGGGGCCCAGAGGGGAGTTTCCGGCTTCCCAGGCGACGGGGATGGGGGGGTCAGTGCAGTGTGGACGCAGCACCGGGGAAGCGGAGGCCTCAGTCCCGCTGGGGCCTGCAAGACAGGAGAGGAGGGAGACAGAGGTCGTGTGAGCCACACGGCAGAGAAACGGTGGGGCTAGGGGGCGCTGGGAGCAGGGGGGGGGCAGCAGGGGGCTGTCCCCTGGCACTCAGGGCTGCCCCATTGCCCCAGGGAGCAGGGCAGGGGGGCCCCGCAGGGGGCGCTGGCGTTACAATGGCGGGTACCTGCTGGTCGGCCGGGCCCGGGTTTCCCAGTGGACGTAGCCGACGGCCCCGAGGCTGGCGCTGAGGAAGAGGAAGGCGAGGCCACAGCGCACGGCCAGCACCGTCACCCCCCAGCCGCTGCCGGGCGTGGAGCCTGCGACCGGAGACAGAAGCTTGTAGCGGCCACGAACCTAGCGCTGAGATGCAGCCACCTCTGGGGTGGGCCATGGGGCTGTTTATACAGGGACCCTTCGCCCAGCACTGAGATGCAGCCACCTCTGGGGTGGGCCATGGGGCTGTTTATACAGGGACCCCTTACCGGACGCTGAGATGCAGCCACCTCTGGGGTGGGCCATGGGGCTGTTTATACAGGGACCCTTCGCCCAGCACTGAGATGCAGCCACCTCTGGGGTGGGCCATGGGGCTGTTTATACAGGGACCCTTCACCCAGCGCTGAGATGCAGCCACCTCTGGGGCAGGACACGGGGCTGTCGATACAGGGACCCCTTGGTACGTTTCCCCCCACAGGTAGGTTGTGGACTCCAGCGCCCGGGTCTATTCCAAACTTGGGGTTCCTAGCTGACCTCCCCCCATCGCATCCAGGCTCCCCCTTCGCTCCCCACCCCAACCCTGGGGTGTCGCCGTTCCGTGCGGCTGGTACCCAGCTGCCCCGCCCCAGAGGTGGCTGCATTGACTGACAGGGACGCGGGGGCTGAATACGCACCTGGACTGACGGGGATGGGGCCGGGTGGGGGGCTCGCCTGGGTCCCGTGCGCCCCCGGGTCGCGCTCCAGGCAGTAACCCCCAGACCGGGGGGGATCCCCAGGCAGGCGGCAGCTCCACAGACCCTCCAATGAGCTGGAGAAACCGTCCATCGTCACCTTGTTGGACCTCAGGACCCGAAGGGCTGGGGAGTTCGGTAGCATTTCCCCATTGAGCAGCCACGTGGCGCCCCCTGCTGTGGATGACGTGGGTCCCTGCACCCCACAGGGGGTACAGGAGAGGGACACAGCCCCTCCCTCCCCGACCGGCTCCTTGGGGACCGCGGCGATGGACGCCCCGGCCAGGCAGCCTGTGGGGGCAGAGCCAAAGGTGATGGATCCAGTTAATGAGCCGCCCCCTGCTGGCTCCTTGTCGCTCCCCCCCGCCCCGGGCTATAGCCCCCCATCAAAATCCTCAACCCCTCCCCCCCTTCCAGAGCCAGGGAGAGAACCCAGGCGTCCTGGCTCCCCGCCCCCCGGCAGGGCTGTTACCGGGCGTGATGGTGATGGAGATCAGGGTGGCGTTCTGGCTGGGGCTGGCACAGGAGAAGACCCCCGAGTCGCTCATGTGGAGGTTCCGGAGTTCGAGGATGGAGGTTCGGTTTCCCTGACTCGTTAGGAGATGCAGCCGCTTCTGAAATCTCCCCTCTGGAGCGTCGTGTGCCCCGGCCGCCGTCACTGTGTAGATCGTCTGTATCCCACTTCTGACACCAGCGCAGACCGGGTACCGCGGGACCCACCACCAGGTCAGTCTCGGCCCCGGCAGGTTGCAGGGGAGACTCACAGTCGAGCCGGCTTCTGCCGTCACCTCTGAGCCTGTGAACACCAGAGCCGGATGGGTCCTGCCTGACAGAGCACTGGAGAGAGGGGGACCCCTTGCCTGGGGTGGGGTGGGGTGCGGTGGCTGATTATACAGGGATCCCCTTGCCCACGTTGAGATGCAGCTAGCTCTGGGGTGGGGCACGTTCATACTGGGGTTCCCCTGTGACCCTAAGAGCCCCTCCTTGCTAACGAGCAAAGGGGGTCGCCGTTCGGCACCGGTAACCCCGGACAAACCCCCGCCCGCAGCCCCTCGCCCTGGCAGTGTTTATCCACAGTGGGCCGGGCGAGGCCGCTCGTAACGGCTCCCGGCTGCGGCCCCGTGTCTGTCCCCGAGGAGCGCGCCAGGCTGCAGGCAGGACAGGCCACCCGTGGGCATCACGGCCCCCAGCAGCCGGCTCCCGGCGCTCGGGCTGTCTCGTGCTGGGGCCCGGCCTGCGGGGGGGCCGGCTACACCCGATTCGCCCGACACCAGAGTCCTGGAAACCGAGGGGCCCAGCCGGAGTCAAGCCAAGATCCGGGGCCCGTTGCTTTGCAGTGTGGACACAGCCCCGGCGGGCTCGTGATGCGGGGGCGCCGGTCGCCTTTCCCCGCGCCGCCCCCCCCAGCGACAGCGGCCAGGGTGTCTGGGACACGGGCGGCCAGACGTCCCGGAGACACCGGAGCCCGGGTGGGGGTTACAAACCAGTGTGGACGTCCCAGCCCCGGGCGAATGCAGCTCCCGGCTTCCGCTGCAGCACGGCCGTGCCCGGAGTCTGGGCCCCGCTTCGCGCCCAAGTGTGAGCCCGTCCCGGTTCAGCCGCTCCGAGAAGTGTTACGCCCGGTGGGTCATGGGCAGCCGCTCTCCCCCCCCTTCACCCCCAGCCCCTCTCCAAGCCAGGCCAGGCCTGGCCGTGCCCCGGGGAGGTGGCCGACCGGCCAGCAGTGTCAGGGAATTAGCACTGGCACGTCTGGGGGACCCTGAGAAACCTCCCCCGGGGCTGAAATGCAGCCACCTCTGGGGTGGGGCGGCTGGTTATACGGGGACCCCTAGGCACTGGGACAAGCCCTGAGCCTGCCGCCCCGTTCGCTGCAGGCCTCCCGGCGAAGCCCAGCCCCGGCCCCACCCCGCTTGGCGAGAGAGGCCAGGCCCACGGCCGGGTTTGCTCCTTACCTTCCTGAGCCCCCGGGGGCACCGCTGCCAGGAGGGCGAGGGCCAGGGGCAGGAGCTGGGGGCACATGGTGGAGCTGCGGGGGGTGATCCGGGGAGCGGGGACTCTGGGGGCATCTGTCTCTGGGGAGGGGCCTTGCTCCCAGCCGCTGAGGGGAAGAGGAAGGAGGTTGTGAAGAAATCAGGAAACCCACAGAGCTCGGGCAGCTGTAACCCTTTCGCTCCGGCGCTGGGGGGGGGGCAGCAGGGGGCGCTGTCTCCTGGCACTCAGGGCTGCCCCATTGCCCCAGGGAGCAGGGCAGGGGGGGCCCCGCAGGGGGCGCTGGTGTTACAGGGGCGGGTACCTGCTGGCCGGCCGGGCCCAGGTTTTCCAGTGGACGTAGCCGACGGCCCCGAGGCTGGCGCTGAGGAAGAGGAAGGCGAGGCCACAGCGCACGGCCAGCACCGTCACCCCCCAGCCGCTGCCGGGCGCGGAGCCTGCGACCGGAGACAGAAGCTTGTAGCGGCCACGAACCCAGCGCTGAGATGCAGCCACCTCTGGGGCGGGACATGGGGCTGCCGATACAGGGACCCCTTGGTACGTTTCCCCCCACAGGTATGTTGTGGACTCCAGCGCCCGGGTCTATTCCAAACTCGGGGTTCCCAGCCGACCTCCCCCCATCGTATCCAGGCTCCCCCTTCGCTCCACACTCCAACCCTGGGGTGTCGCCGTTCCATGCGGCTGGTACCCAGCTGCCCCGCCCCAGATGTGGCCGCATTGACTGACAGGGACGCGGGGGCTGAATACGCACCTGGACTGACGGGGGTGGGGCCAGGTCGGGGGCTCGCCTGGGTCCTGTGCGCCCCCGGGTCACGCTCCAGGCAGTAACCCCCAGGTCTATAAAATCATGCCTGGTGTGGAGAAAGTGAATCAGGAAGTGTTATTTACTCCTTCTCCTAACACAAGAACTAGAGGTCACCCAATGAAATTAATAGGCAGCAGGTTTAACACAAGCAAAAGGCAGTATTTTTTCCACGCAACACACTGTTAACCTGTGGAACTCCTTGTCAGGGGATGTTGTGAAGGCCAAGACTATAACGGGGCTCAAAAGGGAGCTAGATAGATTTCTGGAGGATCGGTCCCTCAATGGCTAGTAGCCAGGCTGGGCAGGGCTGGTGGCCTCGGCCTCTGTTTGCCAGAAGCTGGGAATGGGCGACAGGGGATGGATCACTTGGTGATTCCCTGTTCTGTTCACTCCCTCTGGGCACCTGGCACTGGCCATTGTCGGCAGACAGGATACTGGGCTAGATGGATCTTTGGTCTGACCCAGTCTGGCCGTTCTTGTGGGTCCCTGCTGGCTCTGTGTGATTCTGTGTGTGTGTGTGTCCCTGCTGGTTCTGTGTGTGTGATTGTGTGTGTGTGTGTCCCTGCTGGTTCTGTGTGTGTGATTGTGTGTGTGTGGGTCCCTGCTGGCTCTGTGTGTGTGTGTGATTGTGTGTGTCGGGTGCATTCCTCACAAGCAGCCTCACATAGGCTGGTTGCTGGGGCAGTGAATGGCTCAGTGTGGGGGAGGGAATAAACAGCCAGTGCTGGCCCCATAGCAGAGCTGTGGGGCAGGGGAGACGCCCCCTGCTGCCCCCCAGCCCAGCGCCGGAGCGAAAGGGTTACACCTGCCTGAGNATGAAGGCCAAGACTATAACGGGGTTCAAAAGGGAGCTAGATAGATTTCTGGAGGACGGGTCCATCAATGGCTAGTAGCCAGGCTGGGCAGGGCTGGTGGCCCCGGCCTCTGTTTGCCAGACCCTGGGAATGGGCGACAGGGGATGGATCACTTGCTGATTCCCTGTTCTGTTCATTCCCTCTGGGGCACCTGGCATTGGCCATTGTCGGCAGACAGGATACTGGGCTAAATGGACCTTTGGTCTGACCCAGTCTGGCCGTTCTTGTGGGTCCCTGCTGGCTCTGTGTGTGTGTGTGATTGTGTGTATGTCCCTGCTGGCTCTGTGTGTGTGTGTGATTGTGTGTGTGTGTGTATGTCCCTGCTGGCTCTGTGTGTGTGTGTGATTGTGTGTGTGTATGTCCCTGCTGGCTCTGTGTGTGTGTGTGATTGTGTGTGTGTATGTCCCTGCTGGCTCTGTTTGTGTGTGTGATTGTGTGTGTGTCGGGTGCATTCCTCACAAGCAGCCTCACATAGGCTGGTTGCTGGGGCAGTGAATGGCTCAGTGTGGGGGAGGGATAAACAGCCAGTGCTGGCCCCATAGCAGAGCTGTGGGGCAGGGGAGACGCCCCCTGCTGCCCCCCAGCCCAGCGCCGGAGCGAAAGGGTTACACCTGCCTGAGCTCTGTGGGTTTCCTGATTTCTTCACAACCTCCTTCCTCTTCCCCTCAGCGGCTGGGGGCAAGGCCCCTCCCCAGAGACAGATGCCCACAGAGGCCCCTCTCCCTGGATCACCCCCCCACCAGCTCCACCATGCGCCCCCAGCTCCTGCCACTGGCCCTCGCCCTCCTGGCAGCGGTGCCCCCGGGGGCTCAGGAAGGTAAGGAGCAAACCCGGCCGTGGGCCTGGCCTCTCTCGCCAAGCGGGGTGGGGCCGGGGCTGGGCTCGGCCGGGAGGCCTGCAGCGAACGGGGCGGGGGGCTCAGGGCTTGTCCCAGTGCCTAGGGGGTCCCCGTATAACCAGCCGCCCCACCCCAGAGGTGGCTGCATCTCTGCACCGGGGGAGGGGTCCCTGTATAACCAGCCGCCCCACCCCAGAGGTGGCTGCATCTCTGCACCGGGGGAGGGATCCCTGTATAACCAGCTGCCCCGCCCCAGAGGTGGCTGCATCTCAGCCCCGGGGGAGGTTTCTCAGGGTCCCCCAGACTTGCCAGTGCTAATTCCCTGACACCGCCGGCCGGTCGGCCACCTCCTCGGGGCACGGCCAGGCCTGGCCTGGCTTGGAGAGGGGCTGGGGGGGAGGGAACGGAAGGCGACCTCCCGCCTGGGTCACTGGCTCCCCGAACATCCCCGGCTCGCTGCCCCCGAGTGCCCAGCGAACCCCAAGTTCCTTTGGTTCGGCTCCGCGGCCCATCGCGGCCCCCCAGGCCCGCGTCTGCCTCTGACCCCCAGAGTGTGACACGTCTCGGAGCGGTTACACCGGGGTGGGTGCGAAGTGGGGCCTCAGACTCCGGGTATGGGGCGTCCACACTTGTCTGTAACCCCAACCCGGGCTCTGGCACGCGGGCCTGAGCCCAGCCGCCCACGTCCCCGGCGCTCTCCCTGGGGGGGCGGCGCGGGGAAAGGCGACTGCCAGCCCCCCCCCTGCCACACGAGTCCACGGAACTGCGTCCACACTGCAAAGCAGCAGGGCCCGGATCCCGGCTTCACTCCGGCTTGGCCCCTCCGCCCCCCGGCACCGAGCTGGTGTCGCCCTCCCGGGGCTGACCAGGCGTCTGGAGCCAGGCGGGCAAAGCTCGTCCGTCGGCCCGGCCTGGGACCCAGCCCCTGTTCGGCGCCCAGACGCGGGGCCGCAGACAGGAGCCGTTACGAGCGGCCTCGCCCGGCCCGCTGTGGATAAACACTGCCAGGGTGAGGGGCTGCGGGCGGGGGTTTGTCCGGGGTTACCGGTGCCGAACGGCGACCCCCTTTGCTCGTTAGCAAGGAGAGGTTCTCTAGGGCCACAGGGGGATCCCTGTATATGGGCCCCACCCCAGAGGTAGCTGCATCTCAGCGCCGGGTAAGGGGTCCCTGTCTCTCCAGTGCTCTGTCAGGCAGGACCCATCCGGCTCTGGTGTTCACAGGCTCAGAGGTGACGGCAGAAGCCGGCTCAACTGTGAAACTTCTCTGCAACCTGACGGGGCCGAGGCTGAGCTGGCAGTGGGTCCCGCGCTACCCGCGCTGTGCTGGTCTCAGCGGTGGGATACAGACGATCTACACAGTGACGGAGGGTGAGGCAAGATACAACCTGCTGGAGAGATTTGTGAAGTGGCTGCGTCAGGGCAGTGAAACCTCTGTCCTCGAACTCCAACCGCCCCACATGAGCGACTCGGGGGTCTTCTTCTGTGCCAGCCCCAGCCAGAAGGCCCCACCGATCTCCGTCACCATCACGCCCGGTAACAGCCCTGCCGGGGGGCTGGGAGCCAGGACTCCTGGGTTCTCTCCCCGGCTCTGGGAGGGGAGTGGGGGCTGGGGGTTAGAGCAGGGGGGGCTGGGAGGCTGGACTCCTGGGTTCTCTCCCCAGCTGTAGGGGGTGGTTTAGGATTTTGATGGGTTCTAGCCCAGCGCAGGGGGGAGCAGCCAGCAGGGGGCGCCCTTTAGTGGGATCCATGACTTTTGGCTCTGCCCCCACAGGCTGTCCGGCCGGGGCGTCCATCGCCGCGGTCCCCAAGGAGCCGGTCGGGGAGGGAGGGTCTGTGTCCCTCTCCTGTACCCCCTGTGGGGCGCAGGGACCCAGCTCGTCCCCAGCAGGGGGCGCCACGTGGCGGCTCAATGGGAAGCCGCCACCGAACTCCCCAGCCCTTCGGGTCCTGAGGTCGAAGGTGACGATCGAGGGTTTCTCCAGCTCGTTGGAGGGTCTGTGGAGCTGCCGCCTGCCTGGGGATCCCCCCCGGTCTGGGGGTTACTGCCTGGAGCGCGACCCGGGGGCGCACGGGACCCAGGAGAGCCCCCCACCCGGCCCCACCCCCGTCAGTCCAGGTGAGTGGATCTCCCCAGGCCCTGCGGCCCCCCTCGCTTCTCCGCCCGATTCCAGCTCAGCTGGGGGTGCAGGCGACTGGCCGAGAGGGGCGGAAAAGGGGCACTGGGTGAAGGCGTTCTCTGTGGCTGTTACCCCGCTCCCACCCCAGAGGCAGCCGCATCTCAGCGCCGGGCGGGGGATCCCTCTTTGAACGGCCCCCGCGTCCCACCCCAGAGGTGCCGCATCGCAGCGCCGGGCGGGGGATCCCTCTATGAACAGCCCCCGCGCCCCACCCCAGAGGCGCCGCCTCCCCGCCCCGGGCGGGGGGTCCCTCTATGAACAGCCCCCGCCCCCCACCCCAGAGGTGCCGCATCTCAGCGCCAGGCGAGGGATCCCTCCATGAACAGCCCCCGCGCCCCACCCCAGAGGCAGCCGCATCTCAGAGCCGGGCGAGGGATTCCTCCATGAACAGCCCCCACGTCCCACCCCAGAGGCAGCCGCATCTCAGCGCCGGGCGGGGGATCCCTCTTTGAACGGCCCCCGCGTCCCACCCCAGAGGTGCCGCATCGCAGCGCCGGGCGAGGGATTCCTCTATGAACAGCCCCCGCACCCCACCCCAGCGGCGCCGCATCTCAGCGCCGGGCGAGGAATCCCTCTATGAACAGCCCCCGCGCCCCCCCCCAGAGGCAGCCGCATCTCAGCGCCGGGCGAGGGAACCCTCTATGACCTGCCCCCGCGTCCCACCCCAGAGGCAGCCGCGTCTCAGCGCCGGGCGAGGGATCCCTCTATGACCAGCCCCCGCGCCCCACCCCAGAGGTGCCGCATCGCAGCGCCGGGCGGGGGATCCCTCTATGAACAGCCCCCGCGCCCCATCCCAGAGGCGCGGCATCTCAGCTCCGGGCGAGGGGTCCCTCTATGAACAGCCCCCGCCCCCCACCCCAGAGGTGCCGCATCTCAGCGCCAGGCGAGGGATCCCTCCATGAACAGCCCCCGCGCCCCGCCCCAGAGGCAGCCGCATCTCAGCGCCGGGCGAGGGATCCCTCTATAAACAGCCCCCGCGTCCCACCCCAGAGGCAGCCGCACCTCAGCTCCGGGTGAGGGATCCCTCTATGAACAGCCCCCGCGTCCCACCCCAGAGGCGCCGCATCTCAGCGCCGGGCGAGGGATTCCTCCATGAACAGCCCCCACGTCCCACCCCAGAGGCAGCCGCATCTCAGCACCGGGCGAGGGATCCCTCTATGAACTGCCCCCGTGCCCCACCCCAGAGGCAGCCGCATCTCAGCGCCGGGCGGGGGATCCCTCTATGAACAGCCCCCGCGCCCCACCCCAGAGGTGCCGCATCTCATCGCCGGGCGAGGGATCCCTCTATGAACAGCCCCCGCGTCCCACCCCAGAGGTGCCGCATCTCAGCGCCGGGCGAGGGATTCCTCTATGAACAGCCCCCGCACCCCACCCCAGAGGTGCCGCATCTCAGCGCCGGGCGAGGAATCCCTCTATGAACAGCCCCCGCGCCCCATCCCAGAGGTGCCGCATCTCAGCTCCGGGCGAGGGATCCCTCTATGAACAGCCCCCGCGCCCCATCCCAGAGGTGCCGCATCTCAGCGCCGGGCGAGGGATCCCTCTATGAACAGCCCCCACGTCCCACCCCAGAGGTGCCGCATCTCAGCGCCAGGCGAGGGATCCCTCTATGAACAGCCCCCGCGTCCCACCCCAGAGGTGCCGCATCTCAGCGCCGGGCGAGGGATCCCTCTATGAACAGCCCCCGCGTCCCACCCCAGAGGCAGCCGCATCTCAGCGCTGAGCGAGTGATCCTAGCCCCCCATTTTTTCCCCAGACACCGGCACCCCAGGTGCCCTCCTGCCTCTGGTCGGGGGCTGCGTGGGGGCCGCTCTGGCCCTGGTCCTCGTGGGCGCCGTTGCCGTAACTTGCTGCAGGAGGCGCCAGCCCAGGTACCGGGGGGGGGGGGCAGTGGGCGGTGTTAGGGGGCAGGGATGTAGGTGGAGTCAGTCCATAGGGGGCGGTGCTGGAATGGGGCGGCTATAGGGGGACATTCCATGGGGGTGGTGGGAACAGGATGGGGAGGGAATTGGGGGGGGGGGGTGGAAATCCCACAAGAGCTAATGAGGCTACAGGGGAAAATATTTCTATAGGGGGTGGGGGGAGAGATTGGGGAATATGGGGGGGGGCTATTCTATAGGGGCAGGTACAGAACAGGGGATACAGGATGTGATATTCTGTAGGGGGAGGGGCCAGGACAGGGATATAGGGGATGCTGTTCTGTAGGGACAGGGTGTCTATAGGGGATAATCTATAGGGAGTGCATATAGGATGGGATAAACTGCACTATAGGGAACAGGTATATGGGCAATAGAAGGGATTTATTCTGTAGGGGCAGGTACAAGGTACGTGATATAGGTGAGAGCCTATAGGGTCAGTGGGGCTATAAGGGCGATAGTCTATGGGGCCAGTGGGGGGATATTCTATAGGGGAGGTTTATAGGCTGGAGGCAGAGACAGACAGGTGGCTATAGACTGGTTGTGCCATAGGACCAGTCCTATAGGGGCGATGGGCTATGGGGCAGAGGGAGCGTTAGTCTATGGGGCTGTGGCCTGAAATGTGCCCGGGGCAGTGGGTCCAGCCTGGAGGCTATAGGGCAGGGTATTGTATGGGGGGAGTGCCGGAGGGGGCGAGGCCGCCCGGCTGCTATAGGGGGTTATTCCATAGGGGCTGGGCCTAGCCCAGGGGTTTCTCTGCCGTGGGAAATCGTCTAATTGTCCCCGTCCACCCCCAGTGCGACCCCCCCGGCGATGAAGATGGATGGAAAGTGGGAGCAATGGGGTGAGCTCTGGGGCTGGGGGCTCGGGCGAGGGGGGGGCGGGCTGGGTGGCCCCCTGGCTGGCGTCCGTAACCCGTCGCTGTCTCTCCCCGTTACCAGCAGAGCAGCCCGGCCCCGCGGAGGCTGGCGGAGCCGAGCAGAAGCCCCCGTCCGCTGACCCCCAGCCTGCTGGCGAGGTGACGCCCCCAGCACTCGGGGCAGGGGGCCGCAGGGGGGGCTGGGCTGTGGGGAGCCGGGTGGGGGCAGCAGGGGGCGCTGGGCTGTGGGGATGGGGGCGGGGGCAGCAGGGGGCGCTGGGCNGGGGGCCGCAGGGGGGGCTGGGCTGTGGGGAGCTGGGTGGGGGCAGCAGGGGGCGCTGGGCTGTGGGGACGGGGGTGGGGGCCGCAGGGGGGGCTGGGCTGTGGGGACGGGGGCCGCAGGGGGGGCTGGGCTGTGGGGAGCCGGGTGGGGACAGCAGGGGGCGCTGGGCTGTGGGGAGCAGGGCGGAGGGCGGCAGGGGGCTCTCCCCTGGCAGTGCCCCCGGGCACTCACGCCCCCCTAACGCCCGCTCTGTCCTGCCCGGTCTCCGCAGGGCCCCGAGGGGATCCAGTACAGCACCCTGCACTTCCAGGCGCCCCGCGGGGCCGGGGCCAGGGCGGAAACCGACCCGGCCACCATCTACTCCGAACTGGCCCCCGGCCACGGCTGACGGGGCTGGCGAGCGCGGGCGCCTCTGGGGCACGGCCAGGCCCCAGCTCGGGCAAAGACGCCCCCTTCCCTCGGAGACTCCCTATGACACCAGTCCCTCCCTGCAGTTAATTCTCTGGTCACGGTGGGAGGGGGGGAGAACTGCGTTGACAATATTGTAGGTCCTACATTATGTATTGTAAACAAGCCCAGCCCAAGTGGGGCTCGGCCAGCTATGAAGTTTTCTGCTACTTCAAATGTCAACTGAAAGGGGGAGGGGGCCCCACCTCCATTCCTGCCCCCTAGACATATGTCATAGGTCCTACATTATGTATCGTAAACAAAGCAAGGTGTCAATAAAGTGGGTGTTGGACAGGAAGGAAATATTCTGTGGCTTGAAGCAACAGAAGGAGAGGGGCGGGAGGGTATATTGCAGAGGAAACTGTTGCTGATGGGAATCAGTCAGAATCCACAAACAATATTGTAGGTCCTACATTATGTATTATGTAAATCAAAACATAAGCAAAATCTGTCTGAGTTGTGAATACTTTCCCCTCCTTTCTTCTCCACCTGATAAAAGAAGATGGGGGGGGGGGGGGGATTTCCAGAAAGGAACTGGTTACCCTCCATAATACTCCACTGAGGACAACATTGTAGGTCCTATATGATGTATTGTAAACAAAATAAACTGTAAACAAATATAATCCTTTTTCTGGCTGGTCCAAGTGGTGGAATACGATGGCAATGAATGGGGATCCTGCTCCTGGCAACCCGTACGCCCCCCCCTTCCTGACTGCTGAGAATAATACTGTAGGTCCTACCCTGTGTACTGTACAGAAACCAAAGTGTAAACACAACGGGTACTAGCCCCAAATGACATTTCTACTTCTCCAAAGGGCAACAGGTGGGGGCTCTTCCATTACTACCCCCGCGTACAATATTGTAGGTCCTACATTTTGTACTGTAAACAAATCAAAGAATCAAAGCGGCTATTTTTGATGGATTGCGTCACCAAACAGCAGAATGGGGGGCAGGTGGTTCCAGTGGGCACAAGACACATGGGAACTGGTTCCTCTCCCACGCTGCCGCCTGAGACAAATAGGGAACATAAGTGCGGCCAGACTGGGTCAGACCAAAGGTCCATCTAGCCCAGTGTCCTGTCTGCCGACAGTGGCCAGTGCCAAGTGCCCCAGAGGGAATGAACAGAACAGGGCAGTTATCGAGTGATCCATCCCCTGTCGCCCATTCCCAGCTTCTGGCAAACAGCAGCTAAGGACACCATCCCTGCCCATCCTGGCTCATAGCCACTGATGGATCAATCCTCCAGGAACTTCTCTAGTTCTTTTTTGAACCCTGTTATAGTCTTGGCCTTCACAACATCCTCTGGCAAGGAGTTCCACAGGTTAACAATGCGTTGTGTGAAGAAATACTTCCTTTTGTTTGCTTTAAACCTGCTGCCTATTAATGTCATTGGGTGGCCCCTAGTTCTTGTGTTAGGAGAAGGAGTAAATAACACTTCCTGATTCACCTTCTCCACACCAGGCATGATTTTATAGACCTCAGTCATATCCCCTCTTAGTCGTCTCTTTTCCAAGCTGAAAAGTTCCTGTCTTACTAATCTCTCCTCATACGGGAGCCGTTCCACACCCCTATCATTTTTGTTGCCCTTTTCTGAACCTTTTTCAAGTCCAATATATCTTTTTGGAGATGGGGCGACCACATGTGCACGCCGTATTCAAGGTGTGGGCGTCCCGTGGATTTATCTAGAGGCAACATGATATTTTCTGTCCTATTCTCTCTCCCTTTCTTGATGATTCCCAACATGCTGTTCTGCTTTTTTGACCCCGCTGCGCATTGAGCGGATGTTTGCAGAGAACTCTCCACAGTGACTCCAGGATCTTTCTGGAGTGGGAACAGCTAAAAAGAACAGCTCAGGTTTGGGAATCTCCCTCCCATCCTCAGCCGTGAAGACCGAGGCGAAGAATTCAGTTAGTTTCTCCACAATGGCCTTATCGTCCTTGAGTGCTCCTTTAGCCCCGCGATCCGCCACTGATGGACTTGACATTTTTTGCTGTTACGTTGTGAGGCTTTGGCGAGCTGTTCTTCAAATTCGTCTTTGGCCTTCCCCCTCCCGTTTCTGCACTTCATTCGCTCCTTTCTATTGCCTCACTAGGATTTAACTTCCACTTTTCAAAGGATGCCGTTTTACCTCCCACTGCACCTTTCACTTGGTGGTTTAGCCACGGGGGCCCTTTTTTGGTTCCCATTTTATGTTTTTTAATTTGGGGACGGTGAATCCTGGGGAGGGTAGGCCCTACATTATGTAGTGCAAACAAACCAAACTGTAAACATAGGTTGTGCAAAACCCTTTAAGCCTTCTCCAAAGGGGACGGACACCCTCGAAACCTGCCCAGTCAGAACCTTAGGATAGGGCCTATGTTATGTATCGTAAACAGACCACGGTGTAAACAATGAGAACACGGGCTGTGCAGAACAATTTCACCATGTCCCCAAACAGCAACAGGGGCAGCACCAGCACGGCCCCTGCTCACGGGAACCAGTCATTCTCTACTGCTGCCGGTGGGGAACGATAATGTAGGCCCTACATTATGTGTAGTAAATACATGGTCGGTGAACAGACTGGATGGGGGCCCAGAGGGGAGTTTCCGGGTTCTCAGGCGACGGGGATGGGGGGGGCAGTGCAGTGTGGACGCAGCGCCGGGGAAGCGGAGGCCTCAGTCCCGCTGGGGCCTGCAAGACAGGAGAGGAGGGAGACAGACGTCGTGTGAGCCACACGGCAGAGAAACGGTGGGGCTAGGGGGCGCTAGGAGCAGGAGGGGCAGCAGGGGGCGCTGTCCCTTGGCACTCAGGGCTGCCCCATTGCCCCAGGGAGCAGGGCAGGGGGGCCCCGCAGGGGGCGCTGGCGTTACAGGGGCGGGTACCTGCTGGCCGGCCAGGCCCGGGTTTCCCAGTGCACGTAGCCGACGGCCCCGAGGCTGGCGCTGAGGAAGAGGAAGGCCAGGCCACAGCGCACGGCCAGCACCGTCACCCCCCAGCCGCTGCCGGGCGCGGAGCCTGCGACCGGAGACAGAAGCTTGTAGCGGCCACGAACCCAGCGCTGAGATGCAGCCACCTCTGGGGTGGGCCATGGGGCTGCCGATGCAGGGACCCCGTGGTACGTTTTCCCCCACAGGTATGTTGTGGACTCCAGCGCCCGGGTCTAATCCAAACTCGAGGTTCCCAACCGACCTCCCCCCATCGCATCCAGGCTCCCCCTTCGCTCCCCACCCCAACCCTGGGGTGTCGCCGTTCTGTGCGGCTGGTACCCAGCTGCCCCGCCCCAGAGGTGGCTGCGTTCAGTGTGAAAGACCCGGGGTTGAATATGCACCTGGACTGGTGGGGGTGGGGCTGGTGCTCTGCTGGATCCTGTGTGCCCCCGGGTCGCGCTCCAGGCAGTAGCCCCCAGACCGGAGGGGGATCCCCAGGCAGGTGGCAGCTCCACAGACCCTCCAAACAGCTGGAGAAATCCTTGATCGTCACCTTGTTAGACCTCAGGATCCGAGGGGCTGGGGAGTTTAGTGGTGGCTTCCCATTGAGCCGCCATGTGGGGCCCCCTGCTGGGGACGAGCTGGGTCCCTGCGCCCCACAGGGGGTACAGGAGAGGGACACCGATGCTCCCTCCCCGACCGGCTCCTTGGGGACCCCTTTGATGGACGCCCCGGCCGGGCAGCCTGTGGGCAGCGCCGGCTCCAGGGTTTTTGCTGCCCCAGGCAGAAAAAAAAAAAAAAAAAAAAAAAGCCGCGATCGCGACCGCGATCTGCGGCGGCAATTCGGCGGGAGGTCCTTCGCTCCGAGCGGGAGTGAGGGACCCTCCGCCGAATTGCCGCCGAATCGCTGGACGTGCCGCCCCTCTCCCGAGTGGCCGCCCCAAGCACCTGCTTGGTCAGCTGGTGCCTGGAGCCGGCCCTGCCTGTGGGGGCAGAGCCAAAAGTGATGGATCCAGTTAACGACCTGCCCCCTGCTGGCTGCTTGTCGCTCCCCCCCTTCCAGAGCTAGGAGAGAACCCAGGAGTCCTGGCTCCCAGCCCCCCGGCAGTGCTGTTACCGGGCGTGATGGTCACAGAGATCAGGGTGGCGTTCTGGCTGGGGCTGGCACAGAAGACAACCCCCGAGTCGTTCGTGTGCAGGGGTCGCAGTTGGAGGATGGAGGTTCGGGTTCCCCGACTTGTTAGCAGATGCAGCCGCTTCTTAAACCTCCCCTCCGGAGTGTCGTGTGCCCCAGCCGCCGTCACTGTGGAGATCGTCTTTATCCCACCGCTGACACCAGTGCAGACCGGGTAGCGCGGGACCCATCGCCGGCTCAGGCTCGGCCACGTCAGATTGCAGGACAGACTCACAGTCGAGCCGGCTTCTTTCGTCACCGCTGGGCCTGCAAACACCAGAGCCGAGTGGTTCCTGCCTACAAGAAGGCTAGAGTGACGGGGAGTGGCGCGGAGCTGCGGCCACCTCTGGGGTGGGTAACAGTTGAACAGATGTTTCGGACAGGAAGTGAAGGGGAAGGGTGCATCCAGGTGACGCTGCAGGGCGACATGAATGGGCTCAGCGGCTCTGGGATTCTCCTGGGACCCGGGTTCCTTATTGAGCGCACTGGGGCCAGGGGAGAGCGCCCCCCGCTGAGCCCCCCGCTGCCCCGGCCGAGCCCCCACCCACCGAGTGTGAGATCCCAGCCCCACGGCCTGGTCGGCTCCTTACCTTGCTGAGCCCCCGGGGGCACCGCTGTGAGGAGGGCGAGGGGCAGAGGCAGGAGAGGGGGCTGGATGGTAGAGATGGGGAAGGGTGTGAGCCGTGGGGCAGGGGTCTCCGGGCACAGGCTGCGTCTGCCTCTGGGCAGGGGCGTTGTTCACAGGGCTACAGCAAAGAGGAAGCTGCAGCCAGCAAAGTACAGGATAGGACACGGGCTCTTGTTCAGTAGCCGCCCACTGCTGTGGAGAGAACCCAGGAGTCCTGGCTCCCAGCCCCGCTGCTCTAGCCCCTGGGCCCCACGTCCCTCTCTGGGCTGGGGTTAGAACCCAGGTGTCCTGGCTCCCAGCCTGTCACGGTGCTGCCCGTGGGAGCCAGCTGAGGTCACTCAATCAGGGTGAACTGCAAACAGACCGGGGCAGACAAACCCCAAACGCTGGTGGATATTTCAATACTTAGATTTTCCAACCAGCCCAAAACAACGTCTATATTACCATACAGGTTCCTCAGACGTCCAAACAACGCAGTTCCCTTAAAGTACCCAGCCTCAGGCCTCCGTCCAGACACACCTGTCAGATATGATGATGATTACTGAGAATCTTATCTCATCATATAAAAGAAAAGGTTCTTCCAATCCCAAAGGATCAGCCACATACCCAGGTCCAATTATAACTTAGATCTCACCCAAAATACACGCTATAGTCAATTCTTATTAACTAAGCTAAAATTTATTAAAAAGGAAAAGAGAGAGAGTGTTGGTTAAAAGATCAATACACAGACAGACTTGAATTCAATTCTTGAGGTTTAGATGCATAGCAGAGGTGAGCTTGTAGTTGCCAAAAGTCCTTTTAGAAATAGTCCAGAGGTTATAGTCCAATGTCCATATTCAGGGTGGCTCCAGTCAAAGACTGGGGATCTCAATCCTTGTGGCTTAAGGTTCCCCCCCTCTTGAAACCCAAAGCAGATCTGAGATGATGTCTGATCATGTCCCAGGGTTCTTATACATTTCCAGCAGCCTTTGGGCCTGAGAAAACAACAGGCTTAATTCTCCTTCCTCTAAACATCCTGGCAATTAGCACAGGGTAATTTATCCATTAAACAGTTCAGCTACAGGTTACTACAACCTTTAAAGAGACATAGAGACAATAATACTATTTCCCTCAAGTATCATCATAAATGTTAATATTCCTTTTTTGATCTTTGAATTAACGTTATAGCAATAGACAAGACTTGTTTGCTGACATCACAAGACCTGAGCAAACATCTACCCTGGAGATCTCTAACAATGCAGGCTGCATTTCAAAGCTCTATTCATTTACCTATCTTCCTAATCAGTCCTTAAGGTTCATCCCTAGGTCAGGTCAGTCTGTGAGTTAATTAACTCTTCCTGGCCCTGTCACCTTTCATGAAATATTATATTACACTCATAACGTCACACAGCCACAACCACCAATTAGCTCCTGGCTTTACCCACTGGCTCAGTTTTTCCCCACCTAGGGGTTTGTCCTGGTGCCGCAGGATAATTGTTAACGGGCAGGGCGCAAAGCTGGGGGTCGTGGGTTCAAATCCAGCCCATGGAGGCGGGTGGCTCAGTGTGAACTCTCCTCATGGTCAGATGTCCCTCAGTTGGGCCCGGATGCAGCCGCCTCTGGGGTGGGGCGCGGGGGGCTGGTTATACAGGGAACCCTCGGCCAGTGCTGAGATGCAGCTAACTCTGGGGCGGGGCAGCTGGGTGGCTCTGCACAGATGTTTGGGGCAGGAAAGGAAGGGGAGCCACGTCTGCCTGAACCCCACCCCCCGGATCCAGGCCCAAAGGGTGGGGTCTTGAGGACAAAGATGACACATCACAGATACAAGGGGTTCAAGGGCAGATTTTAATGCCACAATCTGTTAACCTGCAGAACTCCCCCCCACAGGATTCGAACAGAGATTTCTAGCATCTTCCAGCTGGGAGCCGGGGTGTGAATTGAACTCATGAAGGGGGTGGACAGGAGGGGGAAGCGGAGCCGGGGCGCATGGGGGTCAGACAATAGTGGCATAGACCGTGGCGCCATCTGGGGGAGGCGGTGGGGCAGGAGTCACCAGGGGGTGCTGGACTTCAGCGTAAAGCAGGGTGCCTGGGACCTGAGGAGAGAATAAGTTACAGAGATTTCCTCCTGCACCCCAGCTCTGCCGGTGCCTCTCACTCCCGACCCGCAGCCCCTGCTAGCCCAGCCCTGCCCCCCCCAATCCCTAACGGTGCCCCCCACTCTCTCACTTTTCTTTCCTGACTCTGGGGCACAAGGCGTCTTTCGGTTGATTTGGCTCCGAGCCGCGGCTCTTCCAAGGGGGATAAACGGGGCCCGGGGGCTCCTTGGCACAGGATGGAGAGAAGGAGAAAATCAAGAGGGAGGCAGGGATGGGATAGTGCGGGGGGGGGGTGGGGGAGGGATCTAACCAAGGAGCCGGTTGACCTGTGGAACTACCCACCACTGGATCCTTACAGACTGAACATGGCTGGAAAGGTTACGGACCCGCCTACTCAGGCAGGAGATCTTGGATCCACTCTGCACGCAGCTGGGGAGGCGGGATACCAGGGCATATGGGCCCATGGCTCGGACCTATGGTGGGAGCGGTGGGATACCGGGGTAGCTGGCCCCATGGCTCGGACCAATGGTGGTAGTGGGATACCGGGGTAGCTGGGCCCCATGGCTCGGACCTATGGTGGGAGTAGTGGGATACCAGGGTAGATGGGCCCATGACTCGGACCTATGGTGGGAGTAGTGGGATACCAGGGTAATGGGCTGCGGGTGGGGGGTTGTTTTTATTTCTCTCTCGCACCTGTTTTGTTCTCTCGTTTGTTTTGATTCCATCGGTTCCTGAAGGAAGAAAATGGGGAAGATACATGATGAAAACATGTTTCTCCCCACCCCCATCCCCGGACTCCTGGGTCCCTCCCCCCACCCTATGGGGCTACCACTCCCCAGGCTCCTGGGTCTCTCCCTCTTCCGCTCCACCCCGAGCTGGGGCTCTGCTCCTCGGACTCCTGGGTCCCTCTCTCTCTCTTCCCTCTCCATTCCCTGCTGCGGGTGCCGCTCCCCGGACTCCTGGGTCCCCAACTCACCTGCCCCGTCTCCATCTCCACAGGCAACAAGCGCCCAGCCCTGCACCAATCAGACCCAGAACCGCCACCGCGACCCAGATCCCCCACTCAGAGCCGGGGCCTGGAAGAGAGGCAGGGTCAGGGCCAGCAGGGGGCACCGTGGGGCAGGTGCGGGGTGTGGGTCACAATCTTACCTGTGCTCCCTGCCCCGAGGGGGGGCTCCACGCAGAACTCAAAGGCCCCAGAGGAGGCGCCGAGGAGGCGACATTCCCAGCGCCCCCAGGCCGCCCGCCGGGACGGGTCCAGCCTCACGGTAGCCCCCAGCTGGCTCTTGGTAGCCCAGCGCCGGTTGCCCAGGGGCTGGGAGTTGAGGAACCAGCGGAAGGAGGCTGGGCCGGCCAGCGGGGGGCAGCGCCGGCAGTGGAGGGTCAGGGTCGAGGGGGACGTCCAGTTGGAGGAGACGGTGAGGTTGTTCCGACAGCCTGGGGGACAGATGGGGGTGAGCAGGAGACGCTGTGGGGAGCAGGGCGGGACCCTGGTGGGGGAGCCCCCGGTTGCCCCAGTGCTGGCAGGGGGTCTGGCCTCACCTCCTGTCACCTCCAGCCGGATGGGGGGCTGGGCCCCAGACTCCTGGAGGCAGGTGAAGGTCCCCGAGTCGCTCATGACCAGGTCCCGGAGCAGCAGGGCCCCCGGGGCGGAGGGGTGGGGATCCAGGCGCCCCTTGAACTGGGCCAGGGGGGGCTCCGGCCCGGGGGGCAGCCAGGCGATTTGAAGCAGGTCTCCGGGGTCGCCGGCGCATTTGGGGTATCGGGGGGACCAGACCCAGCACAGCCGGGGACCCCGGGCCCCACAGGGCAACAGGATCTGACCCCCGGCCCCCCGCACCTCCAGCCGCGGGGGGGAACCTGGAGGGGGGAGAGGGTTAGCGGTGCCCCTCACTCCCGACCCGCAGCCCCTGGGTCTCCCGCAGCTCTGCCGGTGCCCCTCACTCCCGACCCGCAGCCCCTGGGTCCCCCCAGCTCTGCCGGTGCCCCTCACTCCCGACCCGCAGCCCCTGCTAGCCCAGCCCTGCCCCTCCCACAGCTCTGCCGGTGCCCCCCACTCCCGACCCGCAGCCCCTGGGTCCCCCCAGCTCTGCCGGTGCCCCTCACTCCCGACCCGCAGCCCCTGCTCGCCCAGCCCTGCCCCCAGCTCTGCCAGTGCCCCTCACCCCGCAGAGGGCCGGGCAGCAGAAGGGCCAGCAGGACCCAGACGGCCGAGCCCATCGGTTCAGGGCGTCTCTCCACCAGGGTCCGCGTCTCGCTCTGGGGCAGGAACCGACGCGGGGGGGGGCGGAGGCACGGATGTGGGGGAGCGTCATGGTTGGCGTCTCCGCAGCTGAGTCAGGGGCCGGGGCCCTTATCACGGCAGCCCAGACTTCCCCCGGCCCCACCGCACCCGGGTCTGCCAGGAGCCTGAACCAGCCGCTGCCGGCTCCCTTCGCTGCACAGCGTTCACCCTGAAACCTAATGATGGCCGCTCCACTGCCGTTCGTGCCTGTGAATCCCCCCCCCCACAGCAGTGAGAGGCTAGCGGTGGCTGAGCTGCCCCCCAGGGGCTGAAATGCCCCCCACTGCCCCAGCCGCTCCTGCCCTGTTGACAAAGGGCAGGGAATCATGGGGCAGAGAGTTCCCCAGGTGAAATCGAGCATGTGAGAGCTGCCCCTGGGAACCAGTCCTTGTGAGGCAGGGAGTTCCCCAGGTGAACAAGGCCCCGCCCCGCTCAGGAGACCAGCGCAGAGCTCGTTTTAATTGGAGAGGAGACGTCGGCACGGTTCTAATTACAGGCTAATTACGGGCAACGGCTAGTGGCAGCGAGTTCCCCAGGTTAACGACCGGTCTCAGGAGAGCCTCCCCCGTCCTGGTTTGATCCGAGACCGGCGCTCAGGGGCCTACAGGCTAATTAACGCCGTGGCGTGTGGGAGAGAGTTCCGCAGGCTAACGAGGGGCTGAGGGGCGTCAGTGGGTGACCCCCGGCGGAGGGGGCTCAGAACCCACAGGGGAGAAGAGGCCCCACGGGACACGCTGCGGCCAGCTGCCCCGGGAGATAATCTGGCCCCATATCCAGTAGCTGGGAGTTCCCCAGGCCCCCGCAGCTCCGCTTTGAAGCAGCTGCCTGGATGAATGACAGACACCCACCTCGCCCCTTCTCCGCCCACCCCAGGGCGTCAGAGCCGCCCCCCCGGCAGGCCTGGGAAGAAGGGGCTGCCCCCTGCTGGAGGAAAGTGGAGCCTCTGTGCGGCGGGGCTCCCTGGTGGCTGGGCTGTGGATCCAGGCATGGGGGGCTGCCCCCCAGAGCTGGCTGCATCGCCGCAGACAGACAGACCCAAAGTACAAAAAATACCTTCTTTACTGTTTGTTTCTCCAGCTCGGGGGGCCCCCCAGGTGTGGGGGTGGGGGCGGATTTACAGCGTGCGGCAGGCGTGGGGGGGGGGGGGGGGGGTCACACACAGCAGGGAGGGGGGCACCCGGCTCCATATAAAACAGACCGACGGGGGGTGGGGGGGTGTCAGTGCAATCGATGGACGTGACAGGGGGGCCCCCCGGCTACAAGTGCCAGGGCAAACGGAAGGCTGGGGGGGGCAGTGGGGTGCAGTGTGTCGCCTCGAAGTTCCGCAGGTGCTTCCGGGCCTGGGGGGCAGAGAAGAGGGAGGGAATCAGTGATGGGGGGCAGGCAGGGACGCCCCAGCCCCTGCTGTGGCCAATAGCTGGGGAGAGACCCCAGGAGTCCTGGCTCCCAGCCCCCTCTGCACTAACCCACCAGACCCCACTTCCCTCCCAGAGCCGGGGAGAGAACCCAAGCGTCCTGGCTCCCAGCCACCCCTGCTCTAACCACTAACCCCCACTCCCCTCCCAGAGCCGAGGAGAGAACCCAGGCGTCCGGGCTCCCAGCCCCCCCTGCTCTAACCACTAACCCCCACTCCCCTCCCAGAGCTGGAATAGAACCCAGGCGTCTTGGCTCCCAGACCCCCCTGCTCTAACCACTAACCCCCACTCCCCTCCCAGAGCCGGGATAGAACCCAGGTGTCCTGGCTCCTGGCCCCGCCCCCCGGCGCTGGGGGTGGGGGAGGGGCTATCGGGGTCCACTCACCAGGAACTGGGCCAGCTGCCGTCGCCCCTCGGGCGTCATGTCCTCCCCTGGGGGAAGGCGAAAGGTCAAAGGTCAGGCAGAGACTGACTCCTCCAGGCTGATTCCCCTCCAACCCCCCCCCCTCCTCCCAACAGCCCCATATGCCGCTGCCACTCCAATTATCCGTCCCAGCCACCCCCCCATGGGCCGATCCCCAGCACCCGCGCTGGCCGGTTCTCAGCCCAGCGATCCTCCCGCCCATGCCAAGCTGATTGGCTGGAGCTGCGTCCCCGGCATCCCATTGGCCGCCCCCGTGGCCGCCCCACACTCACCCACGTTCCAGGGGAAGTGGCTGCCGTGCTCGGCCTGGTAGGAGCTCAGCACGGACAGGCACCAGTCCTCATCCACCTCGTAGGAGCTGTACACCGAGGCTGCGGGGAGGGGGCCGGTTAGAGCGGGGCTGGGGGCAGGACGCCTGGGTTCTCTCCCCGGCTCTGGGAGGGGAGTGGGGGCTGGTGGTTAGAGCATTTACCTTCCTCCACGGCGCTGGAAGCTTCTAGCCATTCCCGAACGACTCGCGCCCCCTCCTCGGCCATCACCTTGGGGTACCTGGAACGGGGGGGCGGGGGGGGGCGGCGGAAAGGGGGGGTTAGACATGCCGCGCTCCGGTTGTGCCCCTCACTCCCAGCCCTGGGCTCCCCCAACTCACCGGTGCTGGAGGAGTTTCAGCAGCAGGTCATTCCCCCTATTTGACATGATATCTTCTGGGACCCTAAGGCACACCAAACAGGGGGCAGAGTTAAGGGTATTTTCCAGACTCTTCACTGACATGAGTGTGACGGTTCTCTGAATTCTTTATATGGCACACTAGAACTCCAGAATCCACTCCCCCAAACCCACTAGACCCCACTTCCCTCCCTGTGCCGGGGATGGAACCCAGGAATCCTGGCTCCCGCCTCCGTCTCCTCCCGCTCTAACCACTAGACCCCCACATCCCTCCCCAACTTTTACTCACGTGGTTGTGATAATTTCATCCTTCGTTCTTCTGACCAGCAACACGGGCCCCTGGTATCTTGGGAACCAAAGAAAGAGAAATAAACTCCTAAGCAAGGCCGCATGTCCGGGCGGGGTGGGTGAGAGAGTGAATTAACATCCCCCCCCTGCCATGTCCAAGATGAGAGACTTCACCAGTGGCAAGTAGTACCAAGGGTTAGTCCTGAGGGCCAAGATTGTGGATGGGTTCAAGAAGGGATAACGTTAACCTGTGGAACTCCCCACCCCATGATATTGTCCTGATCAACCTGCCACTTGATACCAGAGGCCAGGATAGAGGGAGAGACTTAGGCTTCACTATTGGTTTTCACTGGGCTATGGAGCCAGCTGCCACAGGATACGAGTTTGGTGGGATTAGGGGAGGAAAGGATTTAGCCATGAATATGCATGAAATAACGTGGCAGGCAGTTCCACAGGTTATCAGTAAGGCCCGGAGTTTAGCAGGGCTGGGCCCAGAGATCAGGCTTCAGATGGAGGTTCACAACCACACCCCGTCGCCCGGGGCTGGGTTTTTCTGAGCCGAACGCCTGCAGAGCGCCACCCTGCGAACCCGACATTCGTCAGGTCTCAACTTCCCCCAGCCGCCCGCGCCTCAGTTTCCCTTTTTACCTGCAAAGCTGCTCGCCGTTGTTCAAGTTCAGGTATTGCCTCACCGTCCTGGTGACCAGCCCTCCTAGGACACGCAGGTTTCAGAGGAATTAGAACTCGAAAACAAAATCGTTGAGAGTCAAGTATGCCCTAGCCGCAGAAACACCCCGGGGGGGTTCGTCAGCACCATGCTTAATAAATAGGTTTCTAAGGAACGAGCAGGATTGAAGCTACCTGCCAGGCTCCGCTTGCAAACAGGTGCCACGTAGAACGTTAGTTGCAACAGTGACTGTATGTCGCCTCTAGACCGTAATCCACGATCGTTAGGCTAAAAGCGGCTCGTCACTAACGAGCGAGAGACGCAGCCAGCGGCTGGGAGCTGATCTCTGGGACCCCAGCCCGGTCCCTGCCTCGCTGCAGGGGCAGGGTTGTATTCACCGTGGACTGACCCATTTTCCACAAGGGGAGGAAATGAATCCCCCGCACAAACGGCTAATGGAACCTCTCACCGGGAGGAAGCTAACCCCCGCCGACCACCTGATAATGGAAGCTTCCTCCTCTTCCGCAGCCAATTGGGTTTGCCCACCCCTACCGCCGCCCCACATGGGACGCTCCAGAATGTCATGGCTCAGGGGGGAATTCTGAGTGGCTGGGTGGGGCCATATGACCTGCTGGGGGGCTGGAAAGTGGGGGAGTTGTGAAATGGGATAGGCCAGTGGATTCTCAGACTAGTCCATGTGTCTGAGGCAAGGGGCCGAACCACATGGGCAGTGTGAGGAGGGGGAAGGGCTGAACCACGTGGGCAGAAGGGAAGGGGGTGGGTGGGGAAAAAGGGCTGAAGCCCGTGGGCAGAATGGGGGCCCCACAGGAGAGAAGGGTTGAGCCACGCAGGCAGAGGGGAAGGAGGTGAGTGGGGAAAAGGGGCCAAACCATGTGGGTGGCATGGAGGGTAATGTGCGGGGGGGGGGCTGAACCACACAGGCAGAGGGGAAGGGGGGGGTGGGGGAAAAGGGCTGAACCATGTGGGCGGCATGGAGGGGGAAGGGCTGAACCATGTGGGCAGAAGGGAAGGGGGGGGGGTGTCACTTACTGCAGCTCTCTGGCATGACCTTGAGCGCGAGGGGGACCAGGTCGTCGAAGGAGGCGTCCAGCACCAGGGCGCTGATGTCCGGGTACGACATGGCCGCCCACGTGGCTGGAGGAGAGAGGATGTCAGCGGCCGGGGGTGGGGGCCCCTGCCCCCATACGCTCAAACACAGACACCCGCCTGGGACAGGGCTTGGATCTGTCCCCCCTTCCAACCCTCCCCCCGTATATGGTCCCTCCCTCCCCAACCTAGCTCCATAGTTCCTACCCCCCCTCCCCGGCCCCCCCAGTACCTGTGAAGCCCCCGATGGACCAGGCGTACACCACGATGTCCTCGGGCAGGAAGCCCAGCCGGTGGATGGCGTATTGCATCACCACGTCCATGGCGTTGGCCTCGTTCTGCGGCAGGGGGACGCCCTGCGGGGGAGAGTGGGGGGGTTGGGAGCCCGGTTCTGGGAGGGGAGTGGGGTCAGGTGGTTAGAGCAGGGGGGGCCGGGAGCCAGGACTCCTGGGTTTTCTCCCCAGCTCTGGGAGTAGGGGGGCTGGGAGCCAGGACTCCTGGGTTCTGTCCCACCCCTGGGGACCCCCAGACTCACCGTGCTGCCAGCGAAGCCGGGGTGGTTCCATCCGAGCACCGAGTAGCCGGCTGGGAGGGAGAAGCAGGGAGGGGGGTTAACGTGGGGCCAAGCGCAGCATGGACAGAACCCACCGGCCAGGTGCCAGAGAGAACATCGGTTGCAACAATGTGTGGGGAGCTGATGGGCAGTTCCACTGCTGAGGATGGGGGGGGGGCACAACTCACCCCCTGATATCCTGGAGTTTAGGACAACCCGTGCCCCCCAAACTGGAGTGCCCAGGGCAGACGGAAGGGTGGTGGCTCCAACCCCCTCCCCAAATAGAAATGGATCCTTCCCAATGAAGCCCTATCCCACGCAGAGAAATGGATTGGGCCAAAGAAAGGTTACCTGATTCCTGCACCCCCATCCTGCACAGCAATATGGGTTAGTCCAACCAGGACCATCCCAAGGAAAAGTGGATTGGCCCAAGTGGGGCTGCCCTAACCTGTCCCCCCACATACAAAAAAATGGGTGGGTCCAAAGGCCCTCCACCCCAACCCCCTATCCCAAAGCATAGGAATGGACTAATCGAAAGGGAGACCCCCCCCCCCCCCACCATCCAGAGCAGGCAGATTGGTCCAAAAGCAGTGCCCCCCCCCCCATGCATAGAAGTGGACTGGTCCAAGCAGAGCTGTGCCTCACTCCTGCCAAAGGGATCAGACCCTACCAAAGTGGAAGGGGGGGGGGGGTAAGATCACCAGTGATGCCGGATCGTACCATCCAGGGGGGTGGGCAGGCAGCCGACCTCATAGAATCCAGCGTTGCCTTCACAGCAGATCACCTGAGGGTGGGTGGGGGACACAGAGGGGACAATGAGGGTCCCGGCTGAACCCCAACTCGGGTGCATCCATTCGGCCTCCCTAAAATCAGATACAGGATCCCCCCCTCCCCCCCCCCCGGGGACCCGTCCTAAGTTGCTGCAGCATCGCTGTCCAGCTGTTCCCCAGCCGCTCCACCCCAGAGGTGGCTGCATCTCAGCGTTGGGTGAGCCGTCCCCAAGCAGCGTCGCTGTCCAGCTGTTCCCCGGCCGCCCAGCCCCAGAGGCAGCTGCATTTTGGTGGGGAGGAAGTCGCCCCTATGTATTAAAATACTCCATGGCTTCAGTTCCATTTCAGGCCAGTGCAGGGAGCTCTGGCCTTGGCCAAGGGACTGTTTTCAAGTTGTTCCCCCCACCCTCCTGGTTGGTGGGAGGGGGCATTACGAGCGCAGCGCGAAGCCGGGCCCCTCCCTTGGGGCGGGTGAGGTGGCTCAGCCTGGTCAAATTTGGACCCCAGCTGGGCTCTGTGTCCTTACGCACTAAGGAGGCAGCGCCGGGAACAGAGCTGCTACGGACACTGTCGGCTGGGAGACAGGAAAGTGTTACACCGAGGGAGAGGCCCCCAATCCCCACTGGCCGGCGCCAAGTGGGGCCCCCAATCCCCACTGGCCAGCGCTGCCTCCAGCCCACGGGGCCCGAGTGCCCCTGTGATCGGCTCTTTCGCTATGAATTACTGGTGCTTTATACCACCAGCCGTCTGCCCGGTGCTGTGCCACCTCCCGCTCAATCCGCCCCGCTCCCAGGACGGGGTTCGCCCCATCGCCATGGGGAGCGCCCGGGCCGTGGATTTGTCCCCGCAGAGTCCCTGCTTTCCGGATCCAGACCCCCACCCCGTAAGCGCGACCCACATCCCGGCTGGACCGAGCCCCCTCCACCGAGCGGAGAAACGCTCACCAGTTTCTTGCCGTGGGGCTCGGAGCTTTCCCGACGGTCCACGAACATCGTGTCAATCTCGTTGCCGTCGCAGGCTAACAGCTTGGCTCGTTTCCCGTTGTACTGGGTCGCCAGGGGAGAGATTGGAGCGGGGTTAAACCGGGAAGCCAGGACTCCTGGGTTCTCTCCCCAGCTCGGGGAGGGGAGTGGGGGCTAGTGGTTAGAGCGGGGGGAGGGGGTGCTGGGAGCCAGGACTCCTGGGTTCTCTCCCCAGCTCAGGGATGGGAGTGGGGCCTAGTGGGTTAGAGCAGGGGGGCTGGGAGCCAGGACTCCTGGGTTCTCTCCTCAGCTCAGGGATGGGAGTGAGGGCTGCTGGGTTAGAGCAGAGGGGGCTGGGAGCCAGGACTCCTGGGTTCTCTCCCCAGCTCGGGGAGGGGAGTGGGGCCTAGTGCGTTAGAGCAGAGGGGGCTGGGAGCCAGGACTCCTGGGTTCTCTCCCCGGCTGCATCCTGTGCCTCCTGGACTCACCTCCTCCACCAGGCGGGCCTGGCCCTGCAGCAGCATGGGCATGACGGCTTTCTGCAGCAGGTAGACAGAGCCGGGATACAGCATCCTGCGCCCGAACGTGTGCGCCACGATGTAGCTGGGGGGGCAGAGGGAGGCGGTAGGTGGGGGCGGCGCCCTCTCCCGGCCCCTCCCTCGGAAGGGAATCCACCCAGCCTCTCCCCCCCCCTCCCCCAGGAGATCCATTTATGGTCAGTTTGGGGATGAAAATCACATGACGTCCCTCCCCAGCCAATCAGCATCTGGGATCCACAGGTCCAACAGCCTAAAAGTGCCATGTCCCACTTACCCATAGCCAATAGGCAGCAAGGAGCACTCCAGCCAATCAGAAGGCAGGATTCCACCCCTCCCCCAACATCCCAAAGCTACCACCCCCTCAACCAACTAGAAGCCGCCAAGTTGCACCCCCAGCCAATCAGCAGCCAGGATCCCTCCCAGCATTCCAAGCCCCACTCACCAGCCCTCAGCCAATCAGCATCCTTCCCTCTCAGCATTCCAGAACCCCCGTGCCCTCCCATCCCTGTGGCCAATCAGCAGACAGGACCCCTCCATCAACATTCCAAAGCCACCTCCCCCTCCATGGCTGACCAATCAGCATCCAGGAGACGCTCCCAATGTTCCAGTTCTTCCCCTACACCATCTGGCCAATCAGCACCAAGGAGTCCTCTCTGCCCTCCCCCCCATCTCCCATGATGCCCTGGTGCTGACGCCATGACTCCCATAATGCCTTGGTCTCCCCGGCTTCCAGGAACCCCTCCAAGCACTCTGCACCCCTCCTTCCAGCCAATGGGAACCCAGGATCTGGCGAAGCCCCTCCCCCGGGTGCGAGGGGGCGGAGCCTACCTGGTGATCTGGCAGGGCAGTTTCTTGATGGCGTGGAGGAAGCCGTTGGCCGCGCTCCGGTGTTTGGGCTCCGACCGCAGCAGCGAGACGCCCCGGGAGTCCGACCTGCGGGGCAGCAAACAAGGGGCTTACAGCGGGGGCTGGGAGCCAGGACGCCTGGGTTCTCTCCCCAGCCTTGGGAGGGGAGTGGGGGCTGGTGGTTAGAGCAGTGGGGGCTGGGAGCCAGGACTCCTGGGTTCTCTCCCCACACCCACCGGCTGGTGACCTCGTCCCAGCGGAAGTCCACGGGCCAGCTCCTGAAGTCGAAGTTGTAGCTGGCGAGTTTCTTCTGCAGCAGGGAGAGAGAGAAAGGAAGGCGGGTGAGACGGACCTAGAGAGCGCGACAGAGGGGTGTGCGGAGCCCCCCCCCCGGCTGGAATGGGTCATTCCCACCCCTCATGGCAGAGTGAGCAGCATGTCGGCACCCCCTGCTGGCCGGGGGCTGCTCTGGCAGGTGAGCTCAACCCCAGCGTGGAGAGGGAGGGGAACTGAGCACCATGGGATGCGCAGTGCGGAGGGGCCGGGCCGCCAGGCATCCTGGGAAATGGGCTGGCACCGAGGGAAGCCACAGACACCATGGGAGACGGGAAATGGCACCGGGGGAGGGGGGCAGCAAGGCATCATGGGAGATACAGGCAGGGCTGGCCCCTGAGCATCATGGGAGAGATGGGGCAGCAGCAGGGCATCATAGGAGATACAGGCAGGGCTGGCCCCTGAGACCATGGGGGGGGAAGAGGAGGCAGAAAAGCATCATGGGTGAAGGTTTGGCAGGAGCGGACTGCAGGGTGTCCTGGGAGCTGGGTGGGATGCAGCCGCGGAGGATCATGGGAGACAACCCCCTGGGAGGAGGGCTGCGTTGTTTCCCCCCGGTCGTAGGGAGAGGTTGGGGTCCCCCCCACCCCTTCACCTTGATTTCTGGGGTGCCGAGGCGGTGGCTATCTTCCAGGATGGTGATGAACTGGATGTACTGGGGGTTGGTCCAGCGCCCGATGCCTGCAACAGAGACACCGAGTTAGAGACATCTGGCATATCCAGGGAGAGAACCCAGGAGTCCTGGCTCCTAGCCCCTCCCCTCCCACTCTAACCACTAGCCCCCACTCCCCAGTCCCCCCTGCTCTAACCACTAGACCCCTCTCCCCTCCCAGAGCCGGGGAGAGAATCCAGGAGTCCTGGCTCCCAACCCCAACTCCCCCCACTCTAACCACCAGCCCCCACTCCTCACCTCTCAGGCAGGCGACCCCGGCCAAAAGGAGCAGCATGGTCCCAGCGTAGTGTGAGAAAGGAACCACCTTCGACATGGTCAGGTATCCTGCGGGGAGGTTGAGAGGCAGGTGTCCCTTAGCCAGGGTTCAGCAGGCACCCAAGCTGCGCCCCCAAGGAGGGATCAGCCTGGAGTGATGCAGCCACCTCTGGGGTGAGGCAGCTGGGGAACAGCCAAATGTAACGCTGCACAGAGATAGCTCACTTGGCATGAGATGCAGCCAGCAACGGGGCGGGGTCTGGCAGTAGCCCAACGACACCACTCCATTTTGGACAGGAAGTGAAAGGGAAATCACAGCTATGAAGATAACTGCCGGGCGGGACGTTTAAGGCTGGCAGAATTGGGAACTGAGCAAGGGCCAGAGGAGAGCGCCCCCTGCTGACCCCCCCAGCCCCACACCCGGCAGCGCAACGTCCCCTACCTTTTCGGTACAAGTAGAACATAGCCAGGGGGGAAGTGTAATAGGAAATAGACCAGAGCACCGACGCCTGCAAGGAACAGAAGAGAGGGTCAGTAGGATGATACAGCCAACAAAACCCACCCCCAGGACACCTGGGTTCTATCCTGGTTCTGGCAGGGGTGTGGGGTGTAGTGGTTAGAGCGGGGGGGCTGGGAGCCAGGACTCCTGGGGTCTCTCCCCGGCTCCAGCGGGGGCATGGGGTGTGGTGGTTAGAGGGGGGGGGCGGGGAGCCAGAACGCCGGGGTGCCCCCGAATGTCCAGCGGGGGGAGGGGCGGGGGGTGGCCGCAGGGGGGGGGCTGGGGGCCGGGGCCCCGGGCCCCTGGGGTTTCTCCCCAGGTCCAGGAGGGGTATGGGGGGTAGTGGTTAGAGCGGGGGCGCTGGGAGCCAGGACTCCGGGGTTCTCTCCCCAGCTCCAGCAGGGGTATGGGGTGTAGTGGTTAGAGCGGGGGGGCTGGGAACCAGGACTCCTGGGCTCTATCCCAGCTGTGGCAGGGAGCAGGTTCTGGGGTTCACCGCAGGGCAGGGACTGCAGGCTGCCGCAGGGCCGGAGTATCTAACTCAGCCAGGGCCCGTGGGACGGGATTAGAGACAAACATGTTTTCGCTGCATGGAGTGAGTCATTGCTTCCCTCTGGGGCAGGTTATGGAGGGGTGAGAGAGACCGGGGGATGCGGTGCAGGGAGTGGGGTCTAGTGGTTACCGCGGGGGCTGGGAGCCAGGACGCCTGGGTTCCACTGAATGACCCAGCCCCGAAGGCGCAGGGGGACTCACCAAGGCCAGGATGCTGTCAGCATGTTTCTCCAGCGTCCGCGGCTGGTAGTACGACTCCTGGCGGGAGAGACCCCACGTCATTTCGAGCCCCTGGGGGTTCGGGTGACCGGCAGGGCGTGGGAAACTCTGGGAGTTAAGCCTCCAAGTTAGATGGGGGGGAAACCCAGACAGATCCCCATCCTGCCACCAAGGAGCCAACAGGCTGTTATGGGTTGGGAGAGGGGGTATGTACCACAGGGCTGGAATCAGTCAATGTGGGGCCCATGGGGATGAGAGAGGCGGCAATACTATGCCTACCTGGACCACCCATCGAAGGACATGGCGGCCATTTTGGTGAGGTCACATGGGGGGGGGGGGTCATGCCAACCCAATGCCTCCTGAGCGACAAGGCGGCGGCCATACTGGAGACACGCCAACATGGCAGCTGAGGGAGGGGGAAGCAGCAGCCATTTTGGAGTAACGCCAACCTGGCACTGCGGGGGTGCGTCAGCCATTTTGGTGACGCCACGCTGGAACTGGGCCAACCTCATGCCTCTGCGGTGGACACACAGCAGCCATTTTGGTGACGCCGTTTTGCAGTCTGGCCAACTTGGCACCTCAGGGATGGGGCCATGGTAGCCATTTTGTTTACATCACACGGGAGTCACGCCAAAACGGCGCCTCTGGGGGATGGTATCATGGCGGCCATTTTGGGCAAGGCCACACACAGGAGTCACGCCAACTGCTGGGGGATGGTGTCATGGCAACAGGGTGAGAATGGGAGCCAAGGTAAGAGGGATATTTATGTTTGGGGGGCTGGCAGATATCAGATAGTGGAAAGGGGTAAGATGCCCCCTTGGTACCCCCCCCCCCCATTTCCTACAATAGTCTGTCCCAGGTGGATATTAACACCCTAAGGACTGGAAGATACCATGGTAGATAATGGGGGGAAGTGGATTTCTTCAAGTACACAGTGGACTGACCCGTTGGGATATCAATACACTAGAGCCTAGGAGAGGCCATGTACACCCATGTCCCCTGCCATCTTCCTAGTGAGGGGTCTCTCTTGAGCGGCTCAAAGGCTAGCAGCTACCATATCAGGTGCAAGAGAGTGGCACCCCCCCTATGTCTTACAATGGTTTCTCCAAGGGAGTATCAATAGCCACGGGGCTTGGACGACACCATTGGATAATGGGGGTACGGTCCAACTCTTTGTGACCCCCCAATTTCCTACAGTTGTCTCCCCCAAAAGGGGGTGCCTGTCAATACCATATTGTAGAATTGAAAGGAAAGGGGTTCAGCTCACCCCCCTCCATGTGCTACAATGGTCTCTCCCAAGGGAGGGGTATTAATCCCCTGGGGATACCATGCTGGATAACGGGGAGCAGCCCAGAAGAACACCCCTCCTTATGTTCCATTATGGTATCGCCCAGAGGGGTATCAAGATCCTGGGGCTCAGAACATTCCATGATGGACAATGGGGAGCTGCCCCCTTTCCCCGCCATGGTCTTGCCCAAGCCCCCATAGAGATAACGGGAACCCGGGCGATACCATTGTCTCCCGCGGGGGGAGGAGGCGGACTCACCCAAGAACCATCCTGGGCCCCCTCGGCTGCCTCGTCCCCGTCTCGGGAGGGCCTGGCCGGCCCCCGGTCCCGATAGACTCGGTAGAGCCGCGGCCCCAGCACACAGCTCAGCAGCTTCGCCATCTTGCCCCGGACCAAAGCCGGGGGCCGGGTGGACGAGCGGGGCGGGGGGAAAATTAACTCCACTTCCGGGTTCTCTACAGGAGCCCGGGGCGGACAGACTTAACCAGGGGATTTCAGAACGCTTCCCCCCTTCCCTCTGGGAGACGGTTCTTAAAGGGCCAAGCGGCCGTTTTCTCGTCCGCCCCCCCCCCGCTCTTAAAGGGCCAGGCGTCCATTTCCCCCCTACCCTGCCCCCCTCAAATTTAGTCCTGTGGTGGGGGACGAAAGGGGGTGTTGCCACGACTATGGCCTGGGTCGTAACAGCCTGGGACCTCCAGGGTGGGGACGCGGTGGCCATGTTGGGAGTAATGCCAACTGGGCAGCCATTGGGGGGCGGGGGGGTCACGCCAACTGGGTGGGGGCCTGGCGGCCATTTTGGAGGTGGCGTCAACTGGCCACTGGGGTGGGGACACAGCGACCATTTTCGAGCGGCTGTATTGGTCTCATGCCAACTTGGCGGCTCTGAGCTGATGGTGTGGCAGCCATTTTGGTATCGCCACACTGGAGCTAGGCCAAGATGGCGTCTCTGGGAGGTGCTGGCCCTTTAGGAGCCATCGTATTGGAGTTAGGCCAAGATGGCGTCTCTGGGATGTGTCGGCCATCTTGGTATCGCCATACTGGAGCTATGCCAAAATGGCCTCTCTGGGATGTGTCGGACATCTTGGTATCGCCATATTGGGGTTACACCAAGTTAGTTTCTCTGGGATGCGTCGGACATTACGGGTCTCCTGACAACTCAGCGTCTCTTCGGTGGGGATGTGGGCGGCCATGTTGGTATCGCCATATTGGAGCTAAGCCAGGTTGTTGGTGTCACTAGGCATCACCCTAGGTAACTCGGGGAGGTGGAAGACCACGAGAGTCGATGAAGCCCCCCCGCTCTAGGCCAAAGTGAACCAAAGCCCCTGCATGTTAAACTTTACTAACCTCACAGGCCAGCAGCTGGGAAGCGGTAGTGATAAGGGCAACCTAGATGCTTCTAGCTGAAGGACAAGATTACGCGCAGAAAGGAACAGTGCGAACAAGCTGCACAGCCAAGGTCGTTTAATGTAACTTCTGCAGAGGGAGGAAGGGGGGGAGGTAGGGAAGGAATAAAAAGGAAAAAACTGCTTGTCTCAGTGCGCTTGATTTGAGACATGCTGGTCTCCTAGTGCCTATTCAGAGCTCTTGAATAAACTTTGTCTGCTTCTCCACCCTGGTGTGTTCATTGGCGTGGCGCACACCGGGCAACAAACCCTGCTGTTGCCCCCTCAGGCCCTCTGTGCCGGCAACAGTTTTGGCGTCCCTGGGTGGGCTCGAGGCTGAAATTTAGCCTTGCCCGGATCCCTCCCGGCGGCGCGCACCGGTGACTTCATCGGGGGCCTCGGCGGAGATGCGGTTTGATCGACCCCGGAGGGCACAACGGTGCAACGCGCTCGGATAGTGGAGAAGCGGTTGCGGGCGACGGTGAGGAACCGGTCCCTTGGATAAGGNAATTATAACACAATCCTTCAATTACTCCTGTTTTGTCAGCGAACGGGTAAATGGAGTGAACAGATGTATGCACAGCTGTTTATGTTGTTAAGAGATAGATCGGATCTTTTGCAAAAGTGTAATTTGACTCCGACAGGTTCGGTAGTAGCTACTGTTAGTCCCCAGAACCCCACCCCCCCAGCTGTAATGGCAGGTCCGGTGTCCCCTTCGGNGTAGAGGACCAGGAAAGGTGGCCACCGGAAGGATCACTAATTATAACACGATCCTTCAATTACTCCTGTTTTGTCAGCGAACGGGTAAATGGAGTGAACAGATGTATGCACAGCTGTTTATGTTGTTAAGAGATAGATCAGATCTTTTGCAAAAGTGTAATTTGACTCCGACAGGTTCGGTAGTAGCTACTGTTAGTCCCCAGAACCCCACCCCCCCAGCTGTAATGGCAGGTCCGGTGTCCCCTTCGGCTATCACACCCCCACCATATAAAGAAAGGGTATCTCGGGTTCCAAAAATCGCCCCCTCGGTGGGATTTTATCTGTTGATCACCGAGACCGTGGTGTCCAGACATGGCTTGGATAGGAATCAGGCCACTACTATGCAGGTTTACACCCATGTGCCTTTTAACCCAGTCAACCTAGCAGCCTTTAAGGCACAGGCAGGGGACTTCTCCACGAACCCAAGCAAGTTTATCTCAGTTTTTGAAGGGTGTCTGGCCAGCCACAAGTCTGACTGGGATGACTGTAATATCCTCATGAGGACCCTGTTGTCTGAGGTGGAGCGGAATCAGGTTATGTCCAAAGCAAGGGAGGAGGCACAGCAGAGACATGACCTGGATCCAAATCACGTCCCGGTGCCCGCGGACATGGTCCCCCTAGCAGAGTCCCTCACCGTGGTGGGTGCCACAGGGAAAGGAACCAAGTGTCCAGTGTATGCCCCAGCGGAATGCACTTTGGGAAACAGAACTCTATCTCACAAACTGGTCTACCTCCCCGATTGTCCAACGCCTCTACTGGGACGGGACCTGCTTTGTCGCTTAGGCGCCAGCCTGCATTTCACCCAAGATGAAGAAACCCTTACCTTACCCCCCGAGAATGCCTGGATANTTGCTGGGCTCCGAGGATATCGAGTAGCACGGAGCAAGGCTCAGATTGCCCTCCCAGAAGTACAGTACTTCGGGTTTCACCTAAGGCAGGGGGAGCGTCAGCTTTCAAACGAAAGGAAAGAAGCTATCTGCCAAATTCCTATCCCAGGCAATCGTAAACGGCTCAGGGCGTTTCTGGGCATGGCAGGCTTCTGCAGAATATGGATCCCAGAGTTCGGACTGTGGGCTAAACCCTTGTACGAATGCGTTAAGGGAGCGGATCACGACCCCTTTCACTGGTTCTCAGAAGCCGACAAGGCATTTAAGGTTTTAAAAAGAAAAGCTATTGGACACCAGAGGTTGTACCGAGTGGACTCCTCAAAAGTGGGTGTGCTCGTCCTGGTTTGTTGCTCCAAAGCTCTGTATAGAAGTTATTTTACTGGAAGGGTGTATGTGGCATACATTGAATAATACGACTAATGTACTGTATAATGGCAATGTGTATGTGTTCATTGTTGGGAAAAGGTGTATGCGTGAAGAGTGGAAGTTTCCTTTGTAGGTTAAAGGAAGCCAAGAAGGGAAGAAGGAAAAAGAACAGAGCGAGTTAACTGAGGAAAAAAATATAGCTAGCAAGCTCAGTCCAAAGATAAGATGCTGGCCCCATCCAAGGACATTGTTCACAGCTAAGACTTGGCTGACAACCAAGAGAAGGGGGGGCTTGAATGTGCCCAAGCAGCTGTAAAATCTGCAAAACACTGCCAGGCATTAATGAAATGTGTTAGGTTTCTTTTCTCACAGCTAAAAGAAGTGCTAACCAAAGACCCTAGCAGCCCTGCCATTCATTGAAACAAGGAGACTGAATCTACGTAAAGTCCATCAACGAAAGACTGCTTTGGCTCCACACTGGAAAGGCCCTTTCCAAGTCCTGTTAACCACCAACACCGCTGTGAAGTGCCAAGGACTGCCTACCTGGACCCATGCTTCTCATTGTAAAAAGACCTCTCCACCTCGGGAGGACTCTCCGACTGATAAGCCTATTTCTCCTTCTAGCTCTGCTGTGCCTTCTGGACAGCAGGAAGAAAGAAAGAAAAAAAAGACAGGGTGATGTGCTAGTAACCTCTCCCCTGTATGATGCTGAAGCACACTGTTCCAGGAAAAGAGAAGAAGAAACACTTGCTGCATTGAAACCACAAAGTCCAGGGATTCCTGACTACAAAAGACATTAAGAACTGACCCTGGTGAAGAAACAAAGAATTATACGCTGGCAGGGAGGCTCTTACCCAGCTTATGAGTAAATATTTTCTAACCTCTGGACTTAGACTCATAGCATCCCAGGTACAGGTTGAATGTCTGCTCTGCCAAAAGAACAACCCTCGACCGGGAGTGTCAGTGCCACCGGCTACCCTGGAACCTACCCCAGGCCCGGGACTGGTTTGGCAAATAGATTTTACTGAGTTCCCCCGAACCCAAGAGTTCAGATACCTCCTCGTCTTAGTGGATCGATTCAGCGGATGGCCCGAAGCCTTCCCATGCCGTAACAACACTGCCAAAATGGTGGCCCTCAAATTTCTCAAGGAGATAATTCCCCGCTTCGGCCTCCCCCAGTGGATGGAATCTGACAACGGAACGCACTTCACATCAAAAGTCGTTCAGCAGATAGCGGATGCCCTGCAAATCCCCTGGAAGCTCCACACGCCATGGCGACCGCAGGCCAGTGGGGTAGTAGAACGTACAAATCAGACCCTGAAGCGACACCTCTCAAAGGTCTGCCAGGAGGCTTCTCTTCGATGGCCTGATGCCTTACCCTAGTTTTGCTCCGAGTTCGCGCTCTCCCTAAGGGCAGGTTAGGGCTTAGTCCCTTCGAGATGATGTTTGGAAGGGCATGGCCTATGAACGGTACCCCGGTTCTGCTAGGGGAGTGGGAGGTAGGCTGTGGCTTTTTATCTCAGTATATGGGCTCTCTGTCTGCTGTTCTCTGTTCTCTCCACAGGTATACCAAAGATTTGCAGCCTCTCCCGCTGGATGCCCCTGTCCACTCCCTGCAGCCGGGCGACTCCGTTCTCGTTCGTACCTGGAAGGACGAGCCTCTCCAAGAGAAGTGGAAGGGACCCCACACCGTCCTGCTGATCTCACACACAGCGGCAAAGGTTGAGGGACACAAGAACTGGATTCATCACTCCCGTCTGAAAGCAGTGCCCGCTCCTGAACAGTGGACCGTCCACCCTGCTGAAAAAACTTCCAGCGACAATCTGGGACTTAAACTGTTATTTAAGCGACAATAAGGTTTGCTGGGAATGCCTTGTGCTCCCTTTGGACAGTCTCAGCGCACTCTCCGCGAAAACTCTGAGCATTGGTTGTGTTTGTTTTCAGGTGGCCAGCCTAACCTATTGGCCTGGTCCCTTTTGTTTCTAATCTGTCTGCTGTTGGTAATTATTCTTTTGTGGGCATTTGGGGAATTGTAATTACAGCATGGGTTCAGGTCCAGGGTCTGCCACCATGCTGCTTTGTGCCATGGGAGCATTCCTCTCGTTAACTCCCGTTTCCCCCCAAGCACATGCGGGATGGGGAGGAATCCCTAACAACTGGGAAACAAACACGTATGAGGCCCTGAAGGTTGCCTTTGCCCGGGAATTCAATCTCTCCAATTCTTGGATATGTTCCCAAATCCCTCACCATTCGGCAGGGCTACCCTGGAGAGCCATTCCCCACAATTGGTCCGACCCCTGTCAGCTCTGGCTGGCGTGGAACTCTTCTAAGCTTGGGGACGAAGCGGTGAAACAAAACTGCACCATAGAAGCCCCCTTTAGCCTGCTAGGAAATGACACCTGGAGGCTACCACCATTCCACAAGCCATTAAATTAGCCTCATCCCCTGTGGGCCTGTTATGTTACCAAGAATCGAAGCAAAACAACACCGGCACCCTTCCCTGGTGGTTTGCCGGCAACAGTACCTGCCAATACTACCTGTCCCCTGATGCTAACACCAGTATGCCCCTGTACAACGCCACAGGTCACCGGGTGGGCAACGTGCCCCAAACCTTTTCACAATACACGGCAAGCCTAAGTAAAAGCGGCAACAATTCCATGTTAGGGAATGGCCGGATGTATTATATATGTGGCCACAGCGCCTATAAGACACTGCCCAACCGCTGGTATGGTAGCTGTTACCTAGGGTTTCTGGCCTCTCCTCTGCGAGTTCTCCCCCAGGCCCCAAGTGGCCGTCCCCGACGGCGCCGGTCTCTATATGCCACCCCTGAACCTATTAGCGAAGGAGATCGACTTGGTATGATTCTCCTCCCGTCCTATGGCATGGGACGACTGGCCCAGCTCTGTAAAAGGCTCTCTGGATTCCTTACCCAGTTTGCCAATGACACCCTGGCCATAGAAAAAGGCATAAGCTCCGAGCTGTACCGGCTTCGATTGCTGGCTCTGCAAAATCGCCAGGCCCTGGATTATGTCCTGGCCTCCCAGGGTGGAGCATGTGCCCTTATCAGTAATGAATGCCGCACATACGTCCCAAATAACGCAGAGGACATTAACAAGCACATCCTGTCCTCTGAACAGGCCTTCAATCAGTGGAAGGCCCAGGAACAGGAACCCACTCCATTTAATACCCTCTGGAGCTGGCTCCCTAGCCTAGGGGGCTTGGGAGGTGGTCTTGTCCGCCTCCTGCTTACTGGTCTCGTACTTGGTTTCCTCACCCTAGCTCTCTTCTCATGCCTGAAATGTGTAATGGTTAAAGTATGTACCACCTCTAGAGGTCAAGACACCTCCTTTTTCCCTTTAATCAATGATCCTAAGACCATGGCCTTAAATCACATCTTGTCCACAGAATATGAGAAAACTCAGCCAAAGGCTTGTTGAGTATTCTCAAAGGAGGGAGTTGTTGGTGTCACTAGGCATCACCCTAGGTAACTCGGGGGGGTGGAAGACCACGAGAGTCGATGAAGCCCCCCTGCTCTAGGCCAAAGTGAACCAAAGCCCCTGCATGTTAAACTTTACTAACCTCACAGGCCCGCAGCTGGGAAGCGGTAGTGATAAGGGGAACCTACATGCTTCTAGCTGAAGGACAAGATTACTCGCAGAAAGGAACAGTGCGAACAAGCTGCACAGCCAAGGTCGTTTAATGTAACTTCTGCAGAGGGAGGAAGGGGGGGAGGTAGGGAAGGAATAAAAAGGGAAAAACTGCTTGTCTCAGTGTGCTTGATTTGAGACATGCTGGTCTCCTAGTGCCTTTTCAGAGCTCTTAAATAAACTTTGTCTGCTTCTCCACCCTGGTATGTTCATTGGCGCGAAGCACACCGGGCAACGAACCCCGCTGTTGCCCCCTTGTGCCAGCAACAAGACGGTTCTTAAAGGGCCAAGCGGCCGTTTTCTCCCCCCCCCCCCCCCCGCTCTTAAAGGGCCAGGCGTCCATTTCCCCCCTACCCTGCCCCCCTCAAATTTAGTCCTGTGGTGGGGGACGAAAGGGGGTGTTGCCACGACTATGGCCTGGGTCGCACCAGCCTGGCACCTCCAGGGTGGGGACGCAGTGGCCATGTTGGGAGTAATGCCAACTGGGCAGCCATTGGGGCGGGGGGGGTCACGCCAACTGGCTGGGGGCCTGGCAGCCATTTTGGAGGTGGCGTCAACTGGCCACTGGGGTGGGGACACAGCGACCATTTTAGAGCGGCTGTATTGGTCTCATGCCAACTTGGTGGCTCTGAGTTGGGGGATGCAGCGGCCATGTTGGTATCGCCATGTTGGAGCTATGCCAAGATGGCATCTCTGGGATGTGTCGGCCATTATTGGTCTCATGCCAACTTGGCGGCTCTGAGTTGGGGGATGCAGCGGCCATGTTGGTATCGCCATGTTGGAGCTATGCCAAGATGGCATCTCTGGGATGTGTCGGCCATTATTGGTCTCATGCCAACTTGGCGGCTCTGAGCTGATGATGTGGCAGCCATTTTGGTATCGCCACACTGGAGCTATGCCAAGATGGCGTCTCTGGGAGGTGCTGGCCCTTTAGGAGCCATCGTATTGGAGTTAGGCCAAGATGGCGTCTCTGGGATGTGGGCGGCCATGTTGGTATCGCCATACTGGAGCTATGCCAAAATGGCCTCTCTGGGATCTGGCGGCCATGTTGGTGTTGCTCTGTTGGGCTCATGCCCACTCAATAGCTTCGGGTTCAGGATGTGGTGGCCATTTTGGTGTCGCCAGGTGGAAATCTCCGGAACGTGGCAGCCATTTTGGGGCACCAATTTTCTAGCTCCAAAGAGGGTTCACAGTGGACATATTGCCGTGCTGACGTGCCACCGTCTCTGGGGTGGGGCAGCTGTTTATACAGGGATTCCCTCCCCCGGTGCTGAGATGCAGCCACCTCTGGGATGGATCACATCACTCCCCTTTCCCTCTCTCTCACGCCCCCTTCCCACTCCTCCGCTGCTGCTGTGCGTCCCTGATAAGCCGGCCACCAAACCCCCAAGTCACTCTGGAGACAGCTACATCCGGCTCTATTTCGGTCTCTTCCTCCTTGGGTCTTGGAGATAGAGCCCCAAGGTGGTGCCCCACAGAAGGACCCCGGCGTTCGGGGCATCATGACCCCCATCTGGATCTTACTCCTTCTCCAGCTGCGACTCACCAGAGAGGAAGGTAAAAACCTGCTTTTTATTGTCCACCCCAGAGGTGGCTGCGTCTCAGTGCCGGGTGAGGGGTCCCTGTATAAACAGCCGCCCCACCCCAGAGTCAGCTGCATCTCAGTGACAGGAAATCTAACCCCTGTGAATCCCCCTCTCCTGCAGCTGTCTACGTCCAGAAGGGGCAGGACCGGGAGCTCCCTTGCGGCCTGGACAAGCCTCTCTCGGACGCGGAACAGTTGACGTGGTCCTACAATGCCAATGGTCCTGGGTCCTCGTCGGTGCCGATATTCCGGGGCGCGGCGGGTCAGGCCCTGAAGAGGGAGCGGGACGTCAGGCAGCGGCTCTCTGTGTTCCCCAACCACTCCCTGTACCTGCGGGGGGCCGAGGACGGGGACATGGGGACCTACTGGTGTGCGGCCCACACAGTCTCCGGCAAGACCTACCAGCTGAATGTTGTCACAGGTGGGTCGTGGCTGGTGCCCCCTAGAGGGGACAGGCCCCTGCCCCATTCCCCGGCCCCCCGAGCCGGCGAGTCCCCGCCCTGGTCCCGGGGGGGGCCGGCGCCCCCCAGAGGGGACAGGCCCCTGCCCCATGCCCCGCCCCACTGAACCAGCCAGTCCCTGCCCTGGTGCCGGGGGGAGCCGGCGCCCCCTAGAGGGGACAGGCCCCTGCCCCATTCCCCACCCCCCTGAGCCAGCCAGTCCTGCCCTGGTGCTGGGGGGAGCCGGCGCCCCCTAGAGGGGACAGGCCCCTGCCCCATTCCCCGCCACCCTGAGCCAGCCAGTCCCTGCCCTGGTGCCGGGGGGAGCCGGCGCCCCCTAGAGGGGAGAGGCCCCTGCCCCCATCCCCGCCCCCCTGAACCAGCCCGTCCCCGCCCTGGGGCCGGGGGGCGGCCGCGCCCCCCCACGGGGCCCCGCCCCCGCCCCCCTCCCCGCCCTGGGGCCGGGTGGGAGCCGGCGCCCCCTAGAGGGGACAGGCCCCTACCCCATTCCCCGCCCCACTGAACCAGCCAGTCCCTGCCCTGGGGCCAGGCCCCGTGCCCCATTGCCCACCTGTCCCCTGCAGGGACCCAGAAGGTGCTGACGACCGGCCACGCCAACATGAGCTGCCACCAGTTCTCCTGCGCGATCTCAGACCGGCAGGCGCTGCCGGTGGTGACATGGTGGGTCGATGAGCAGCGGGTGCCGCCGGACACCGACGGGCACGGCCGGCAACACGTCATCTCGGGCTCGCAGGCGGCGCTGCTCCAGGCCTGCTGGAAGGGGAGCGACCAGGGCGCCAGGAAGAAGAAACACCGGGTCAGGTGTGAGCTGAAGGGCACATGGGTCAACTTCAACCTCACTGGTATGGACAGGGCCAGGACGCCGGGGTTCTCTGGGAGCGGAGTGGGGGAGTGGGGTTTAGTGGTTAGAGCGGGGGCCTAGGAGGCAGGACTCCTGGGTTCTCTCCCCGGCTCTGGGAGGGGAGTGGGGTTTAGTGGTTCGAGCAGGGGGGCCGGGAGCCAGAACTCCTGGGTTCTCTCCCAGCTCTGGGAGGGGAGTGGGGGAGAGGGGGGTCTAGTGGTTAGAGCGGGGGCCTAGGAGCCAGGACTCCTGGGTTCTCTCCCAGCTCTGGGAGGGGAGTGGGGTCTCTTGGTTAGAGGAGGGGGGGCCGGGAGCCAGAACTCCTGGGTTCTCTCCCAGCTCTGGGAGGGGAGTGGGGTCTCGTGGTTAGAGGAGGGGGGGCTGGGAGCCTGGACTCCTGGGTTCTGTTCCTCACTCACCCCTTGTGTTTTCCCCGAGCGATGGGAGCAGTGAAGGACCCCCCTGCCCCCAAAGTGGGGGGACCCGCCTGTAGCTCCGCCTGGATCCCCCTGGCCGCGTGCGCAGCACTGGAGTTCCTGCTCCTCCTCGCCTTGGGGGCGGCGCTGTGGCGGCGGGGGCGGCTGGACCGGAGGTAAGTACTGGTGGGGGGAGGGGAGTTGGGTCTGGTGGGTTAGAGCAGGGGAGGCTGGGAGCCAGGACTCCTGGGTTCTCACCCCGGCTCTGCGAGGGGAGTGGGGTCCAGTGGTTAGAGCAGGGGGGGCTGGGAGCCGGGACTCCTGGATTCTCGCCCCAGCTCTGGGAGGGGAGTGGGGTCCAGTGGTTAGAACAGGGGGGCTGGGAGCCAGGACTCCTGGGTTCTCTCCCTGGCTCTGGGAGGGGAGTGGGGTCCAGTGGTTAGAGCAGGGGGGCTGGGAGCCAGGACTCCTGGGTCCCATCCCTGAAGCCCCAAAGGGAGGCCCCCTGCTCACTCGTCCCCCAATTCCCTCTCTGCAGGTCACACCTGGGCGACCTTCCCACGCACACCCAGCCAGGTAGGTGCCCCGCTGCGGATCTGGGGGGCCCGCTGGGGCTAGGGGCAGCAGCCAGCCTTCGCCCCTGCCCCATTGTGGGGTGGGGGGCAGGGCTGTGTCCAGCGCCTTCACTCAGGGGCCTGGGTGGGGAAAGGAATTTCTCCCCCCCTCGGGAGCTCCCATCAGTTCTCATGCGGTTTCTCTCCTGTCTCTTATTCCAGATCCTCCCGGACTCAAATCCCAGGCGCAGCTGTATGAGAACGTGGGGCTGGGACATGCAGGTGGGGAGCTGGCGCCCCCTGGGGGGGGGACAGGCCCCATGCCCCATTCCCCGCCCCCCTGAGCCAGCCAGTCCCCGCCCTGGGGCCGGGTGGGAGCCGGCACCCCCTAGGGGGGACAGGCCCCTGCCCCATTCCCCGCCCCCCCGAGCCAGCCAGTCCCCGCCCTGGGGCCGGGTGGGAGCTGGCGCCCCCTAGAGGGGCCAGGCCCCTGCCCCATTCCCCGCCCCCCTGAGCCAGCCAGTCCCCGTCCTGGGGCTGGATGGGAGACGGCGCCCCCTAGAGGGGACAGGCCCCTGCCCCTTTCCTTGCCCCACTGAGTCAGCCAGCCCCTGCCTGGGGGCGGATGGGAGCCGGCGCCCCCTGGAGGGGACAGGTCCCTGCCCCATTCCCTGCCCCCCTGAGCCAGCCCCGTTTCAGGGGTGACTGTGGGCTCCTGTCATCCCAGCAGGGGGCGCCAATCCTGCCCAGCCGTGATGGCCCCGTCAGGGCCTGTGGAGCGACCGCCGCCCCTCGAGCCCTGTGTCGGGGTCCGGGCGGGGCCGAGCCGCGTGTCAACACTCAGCGCCCCCCGCAGGGCGCGTCGGAGGCTCCTTGAGGCCACCAGGGGCTTTCCAAGGGGAAGAGCTGGAAGAGGAACCCAGGCGTCCGGCCCCCCGCCTTCCCCGCCCCATGGGGGCTGGGGTGACAGATGGGGACTGGGCGGTTGTGGGGGATTTGGAGCGGAGAATAAAGGAGAACAGAGCAGAATTTGTGATGGGAGTGTGGGGCTGAGAGAGAGAACACACAACCACACACATCTAACCACAACCGCACAAACAGAACCAGACGCGATCACAAATGCACACACACAACCAGACGCACGCACACTCCCTACCAAAACCACACGCACACACCCAGCCAACCACAACCGCACGCACAGACTCAGACACAATCTCACACGCACACAGCCATGCGCACACACACGCAGAAAACCAGACACAATCACACACACACACACAACCATGCGCGCGCACACAGAAAACCCGACACAATACCACAATCACAATCACAGACACAGAACCAGACTCAGGCACAATCACACAGATCCACACACACACAACCGCACACACACATACACACAGAACAAGAGTCAGACACAAACACACACATACACAACCATGCACACACACACAGAAAAGCAGACACAATAACACAATCAATCACACACACACACAATAACATAATCCGCACAGACACACACGCACAGGAACAGATACAGACACAATAACATAGTCGCACACACAGAAAACCAGACACACACACACACAAAACCCATAACACAGTCACACCCACAGAGAACCTCACACAAACACACACACACAGAAATCCCTCCCACACACAATAACACATCACACACCACACAAACATACCCACAGAGAACATAAGAACATAAGAATGGCCATACTGGGTCAGACCAATGGTCCATCCAGCCCAGTATCCTGTCTTCTGACAGTGGCCAATGCCAGGTGCCCCAGAGGGAGTGAACAGAACAGGGCAGTTATCGAGTGATCCATCCCCTGTCGCCCATTCCCAGCGTCTGGCAAACAGAGGCCGGGGCCACCATCCCTGCCCGGCCTGGCTACTAGCCATTGATGGACCTGTCCTCCAGAAATCTCTCTAGCTCCCTCTTGAACCCCGTTTATAGTCTTGGCCTTCACAACATCCTCTGGCAAGAAGTTCCCCAGGTTAACAGTGCGTTGCGTGAAAAAATACTTGCTTGTGTTTGTTTTAAACCTGCTGCCTATTAATTTCATTTCGTGGCCCCTTGTTCTTGTGTTAGGAGAAGGAGTAAATAACACTTCCTGATTCACTTTCTCCACACCAGGCATGATTTTATAAACCTCTATCATATCCCTCCTTAGTCGTCTGTTTTCCAAGCTGAAAAGTCCCAGTCTCATTAATCTCTCCTCATACGGGAGCCGTTCCACACCCCTAATCAGTTTTGTTGCCCTTTTCTGAACCTTTTCCAATTCCAATCCATCTTTTTCGAGCTGAGGCGACCGCATCTGCACGCCGTATTCAAGGTGTGGGCGTCCCGAGGATTTATCTAGAGGCAACATGAGATTTTCTGTCCTAGTCTCTCTCCCTTTCTTGATGATTCCCAACATGCTGCACATTGACCCGCTGCGCATTGAGCGGATGTTTGCAGAGAACTCTCCACGGTGACTCCAGGATCTTTCTGGAGTGGGAACAGCTCGTGTAGACCCCGTCATTGTATATGGTGAGTTGGGATTGTGCATTTCTTTGGATTTATCAACATTGAATTTCAGCTGCCATTTGGTTGCCCAGTCACCCAGTTTTGTGAGACCCTTTGTAGCTCTTCGCAGTCTGCCGGGGACTTCACCACCTTGAGTGGTTTTGTGTCAGCTGCAAATTTTGGCCTCTCTGTTTACCCCTTTTTCCAGATCGTTTATGAAAATGTTAAATAGGACTGGGCCCAGTACAGATCCCTGGGGGATGGAACCCCCCCAATCACTCACACACACAGAACCCCCCCAATAACACAATCACACACACCGACAGAGAAACCCCCCACAATAACACAATCACACACCACTCCAACACACCCACAGAGAACTCCCCACAATAAGACAATCACACACCACTCAAACACACCCACAGAGAACCCCCCACAATAACACAATCACACACACACAACAGACATACAGAAAAGTAGCCACACCGAAAGCAAGAGAGAAACACACAACACAATCACACAGACACAAAGTTACACACAACAACATAGTCACACACACAGAGAATCACACACACACACACAACAGGCACACAGAAATGCACAATAAAACAACCCCCCCCACACCTATAACTATGCAGCAAAACCAACACAGAAACCCAGCTACACACAACACAATTACACACACACTTACACCACTACACCCAATCACACCCTCACAAAACCCCACCCGCACCTGTGACAGACGCGGCAACACAACACAACCGCACCGTGCCCTGCTCTGCACGCACACCCTGTGCACCCCCCCCCCACAACTGCTCTGCGCCCTGCCCCACACGCGCCCCCAGGGGGCTGTGGGTCGGGAACAAAGTCACAACCGCCGGCGATTGGAGCCGAGACAGGATTTATTCTGGACGTGTTTCAGGAGAACAAATACACACCACACACAACACAACGTCACCGTGTCCTGGTCCACAATTCACAGGCCCACACAGCACAAATTCACCAGTACACACGCACACAGCATCACCACGCCCGGCTCCACAATCTCAGCCCCCAGCCTGTCTGCTCACGCCCGGCTCCGGGCGCTAACTCCGTGTGCAGCACGGGGAATCTCTGCTCCCCCCAGACACACGCCCAGTGCGAACAGCACAACAACACAGCTCTGAGTCACGGCCCCAGCCACAGACCTTGTGTGTCCCAGCTCCAACCCACAGGGGATTTCAGAGAGCTGGGGATGGGGGAGCCCAGGGCTGGGCTAGCAGGGGCTGCGGGTCGGGAGTGAGGGAGGAAGAAAGTCACAACCGCCGGGCGATCGGAGCCGAGACAGGATTTATTCTGGACGTGTTTCAGGAGAACATGAGCAGAGAAAGCCAAGGCGCTGATCCTGCCTGAGCCAGCAGGGGGCAGCACCAAGCTGCTGTGCTATTGTGTGGGGTCAACACAACACTCCCGGCCCCCTCTAGCCCCTGCCCCACCTCCGTGGGCATCGGGACGAAGAGCAGAGCCCCTCCCCCCTGCCAAACTCCTTCCGGGTGATCATTGCCCCGATGCCAGCCCTGCAGCCGGGCGAAGACGTGGGGCCAGGTGTGGGCAAGGCTGGGGAGCAGAAGTGTTGCCCCCAGGTGCGGGCGGGGCTGGCGCGGAAGGCAGTGAACATCTGGCGCCAGATGTCTGTAGTGCCAGTGAGCATGATAGGTGCGGCCAATTGCAACCATTGGGGCCAGATGTTTGGGGAGGGGGGGAGGCAGAGGGAGGAATACAGAGGCCTGGACAGCTGGAGCCAGAGCGTCCGACCCCAGCTGCAGACCCCGCGGATCCCACCGCTAACACCAATGGGGCATTGGCAGCTGCGGCGAGGGGGCTCAAGGCAGGGGACGGTGCCGCAGCGCCCCGTTCTTAAAGGTGCATTTGTCCGCAGGCCGCGGCTCCCTCATTGACAGTCCCATGTCATCGGGAGCCAGCAGGGACAGGTGGGAAATTCAGCGGCTCACCTGGTTTTTTTGGGGGGGCTGGGGGTGGGGGGGTTACACAAAAATGGCAGCGCGCCAGCTGGGGCGGGTTTGGGGCCTGCAGGCTGCAGCAATGGGTAGCTTATCAGACCAAGAGTGAGACTTGACAAAAAGAAACCGAACGAGTGAAAAAGTTCAGGGGGCCACGACGAAAGAACGGGGGATAAATTTTCCTTCTCCGGACAGACCCCGAGGGTCTTTCCCCCTCATCCCCAGGTTATAATGATTTAAGACGACCAAGAAAAGGCCAAAGATCGGGTCTCACCTCTGGCTAACAAGTGCCCCTTTAAGAAGAAAAGGGGCAGGGCTATTTAAAGGCAAGGTCAGGCTGGATTTTTTTTGCCCCCCAACAGAAATTATTTCCTCTTCCCTCCCGGCTTCCGGAGCAGGGATTAGAGGCCCCGGGCGAGCCAGGCCCCCAGCATGGCCAGCCCTGCGGCCAGGGAGAGCTGGGCCCCGGTGCCTGCGGCCGAGTTGCAGAATTCGCCCTCGCAGCACTCATAGGAGGTGCTGTAGGTGATGCCTGCCCAGGACGAGGTGTCGTTGGTGTGGCATTTCACCTTGTCAACGCAGTTCTTCTTCATGATCAGCTTGTGGCCGGCTGGGGGGAGAAAGCGAGAAAGAGGGAATGAAAAAGAGACAAATGGAGAGGGAGAGAAAATGAGGGAATGAGACAGAGAGAAATGCAGAGGGCTGGAGAACGAGGGGACACGAGAGAAAGGGAAGAGGAGAGAGGACAAGGAACTGGAAGAGGGAGCTGGCGAGGAGGAAGGGGAGGGAGGGGTGTTACCTGCGCGGCCCCGGATGGTAGCGCAGAGCTGGTCGTCCTTGCAGGTGACGGTGGTGGTGTGGCAGGGGATGCCAAATACGGTGAAGTCGCATTTCAGGCACTTCAGGGCCGCTCCTGGGAACAGAGAGAGAAAGGGTGAGACCAAGTCTCCTTTTGGGGCTTTCGGGGATGGCACAATGATCAGATTTACTAGCATTGGTGGCAGTAGTGGGATAGATAACGACAGTCTTATATTTAGCCCTGCCCCTTTAAAAAGAAGCTCGATTCTGGGATTCACATGCATCCTGACCTTGGTACTCCAATGATTTTCACCCAACACACAGGGGTTACACAAAAACACTGAGATGCACAACACAGTTGTATAGACACAGACAACACCCAAGCGCAATGCTGCACACCACACAAACACAGGGCTAGCCTTACAAAGCGATGTGTGCATGCACCTCCCCCCCCATTGGAAGCGACACAGGTACACACAACAGCCATCCGAAACATGACACAAACACACAAAATACACGTCTGTAAACCAACCCGCAAAAACACGCCAAGAAGGACACACCCACATAACACAAACATGGGCCCACAAAACCCCACCAGGACAAACAAAACACAAAGGCAAACGAGGCACAAACACAGGCACGCCAAACACGACGACACGTACACAAACCCATGGAGACACGCCACAAAGAACCAGTGCAGCAACACACAACACAAAGCCAGGCACACACACACAAGGACAACAGCACACAAAAAGTGAAAAGCTGGGTGGGTTTTGGCAAGCGAGATTTCAAACCACGGGAAAAACAACCCAGCCTGGAAAATTGGACTCAAGGCCAAACCAAATCCAAATGCCTTCCCTGTGTGTCAGGCGGGTGTGTGTCCCCGCGGGTGTGTGTCCGCTGCCCAGAAATCCCCTCACCCACTGGGCTCTGGGTCCCCCCAGCTCCAGCCACCGCCCTGCCTGAGCCCGGGCCGAGGGCAAGACATTTCCCAGCTGCCCCCTTGGACGGGAAATGCAGGGGTGGGCGCCCCGGGGTGGGGCTGGGGCTGAGCAGAGGAGCAGAGCTTGGGGTGTGCCCTGGACTGATGAGGAAGCAGGAAAACAGCCCCCCCCGCCCGGACCTATTTCCAAACTGTAGGTTGAAGAAAGGGAGTTGTCTGCTGGAAAAGAACCCAGGAGTCCTGGCTTCCAGCCCCCTCCCCTGCCCAGTCTAACCACTACACCCCACCCCACTGCTAGAGCGAGAACCCAGGAGTCCTGGCTCCCAGACCCCCCTGCTCTAATCACTAGACCCCACACCCCTCCCAGAGCCAGGGAGAGAACCCAGGAGTCCTGGCTCCCAGCCCCCCTGCTCTAACCACTAGACCCCACTCTGCTCCCAGAGGCAGGGAGAGAACCCAGGAGTCCTGGCTCCTAGTCGTCCGTCCCCCCCGTACTAAACTCCCTCTCCTGGGAGTGCAACATCCGGGCGGGTGGGACAATTTTTAAAGGCAGGTTTAATCGGGGTTGCGGGTGAGTCTGTTGGGTGGGGCACGACCTGGGGGGAAAATTAGGGGGCAATACAAAATAGGGGGTGCAGTTTCCCACAGAAAATGTGAGTGTGAGTGCGTGTGTGTGTGTGGGGCGGGGGGTTCTGGCTACATCTCGGGGCCTCAAGAAAAGCCATGAGTTTGAGGGACCATCTGCCGACGAGGGGAGCTGGGAAGTGGGCAGACTTGGGGGCTAGCAGGAAAGTCGGGGGGGTGGGCTACTCCCAGCTCCAGATTGGTGGCAGCGGTGGGGTGAATCTTCGCCAATTTGCAGCCAGAGAGTGGAGGTGTAATCCCTAAAACCCGCGAGCCCCTTTGAGCCCCATGGCTGGGGGGGGGGGCATATGGGGGTTGAACCGCAGGCCCAAAGGGGGGGAGGGCCCCCCCACTTCCCAACAGCACTGTTCAGAGCCACTTCCCCACCCCCCCTCCCCAATTTGGTTCATTGAGTGGCAAAATTTTTCCGCAGGGCTCGGAAGGGAACCTGGCAAAGACGGAGGGAACGGGGAGATTTTCCTAGGGGAGGAGCGGGAGTTAGGGGGGGATTTGTGTGGGGCAGGGCTGGGGCTTACCGATCCCGACAAAGCTCAGCACGGCCAGGCACAGGAGGAGGACTTTGCCCATGGTCGTCGAGGGGTGGAAGATCAGACAGTCCTTGGGCTGGGCAGTCGGAGGAGAGTCAGTCCGGTTGTGATCTGTGCCGTTATATATATACATTGGCACAAACACACACACACACATGGGGTGGGTGTGGCAGGGGCCTGGTGCCAGGGACAGCTGCAAAGGGGGGCAGGACACATGATCGCCAAGGGGTATAAAAATAGGCAGCCGGTTAGTGACTCAGAGAGAGATGGGAATGCAAGGAGACTAGGTGTAAACACACACAAACACAATACAGCTACACACACACCAGCTACACCCCTCCAGTTACACACACACACGCCCCATCTACATGCCAACACCCACCCAGCTACACAGATACACCCCAGCTACACACACACAAACACCCTAGCTACACAGACACACACAGACACACATACCAACTACACACACACATCCCATCTACAGCCCATCTACACACACATGCCCCAGCTACACCCCAGCTACACACACACAAACACCCTAGCTACACACAGACACACACAGACCCCAGCTACACACACACCCCAGCTACAGCCCAGCTACACACACACACACCCCTAGCTACACACAGACACACACAGACACACACACCAACTACACACACACACACCAGCTACAGCCCAGCTACACACACCCAAACACCCTAGCTACACACAGACACACACCCCTCCAGACACCCACACACAAATACACCCCAGCTACACATGCCCCATCTACATGCCAACTACACCCACCCACCCACCCAGGTACACACACACACCTAGATACCCCCCCCCAGCTACACCCCAGCTATGCACACACACATACACCCCCAGCCACACACACACATGCCCCAGCTACACACACACACACACACACACATAGGTAAACAAATAGAGAACCACACCCACACTGACAACAGACACCACAACAGAGACCCAGGAGGGGAGTGGGGTCTAGTGGTTGGGGGGGGGGGGGGGGGGGGGNTGGCTGAAGCACGTGGGAGGAGCCGGCCCCCCCCATGAGGTCACAGCCACGATGACATCATCGTGGGCACCGTGTGAGAGGTCAGGAGCTGGGGGAGGTCCCCGCCCTGATGAAACACAAGGCATCATGGGACACACGGTGTCAGCGCCATGGCAATGCCAAGGAGGTCATAGGTCATGGGAGGTCAGCTCAAGGGGGTGATCAGCTACATGGGGTCACAGCCATGGCAACCCCCAGGGGGTCAGAGGTCACACAGCCAAAGAGTTCAAAGGCCAAGTGGGGTCACAGGATACATGAGGTCAAGGAGGCCATGGGTCGCATGAGGTCATCACTATGGCAACTGCATGGTGCTCATCATAGCCAAGTTAACGCCATGGCGACACTCAAAAGGTCGCAGGTCACCACCGTGGCAACGCCAGAGGGGTCATAGGTCATGGAACTCCATGCGGGTCATAAGGCACCTGGCAGCATCGCCACGACGACAACATGGGGATGGCCGGCCGTCTCCACGGCAACACCGGGGACATCATCACCATGACAATGTGGCGGGAGGACGGGGTGGAGCCGCTCTGTCCTGTTTCCACCCCTGGAGACGCCTCCCCCAGTCCCTGAGGCCGGGGGTCTGATGGGGCTGGGGCGTGGGGGGAGCCGGCTCGGGGAGAGGAGCTGGGCTCAGGGCTGGGGGGGGATCCAGGCTCAGAGTCGGGGATCCAGGCTTGGGGCCGGGTGCTCAAGGCCGGGTGAAGCCAGGCCCCCAGTGAGGCAGAGCAGGGCTGGGAGCCTGGCCCCCCCCATTGCACAGGGGGCTGCGGGTCGGGAGTGAGGGGCACCGGCAGAGCTGGGGGGGCAGAGCTGGGGGCGATACCAGGGGGCTGCGGGTCGGGAGTGAGGGGCACTGGT
>QXTE01000742.1:96642-113292 GCA_003942145.1 Platysternon megacephalum
GCCCCACTGCCCCCGGCCGGCCCCTCGCTCCGGGGACCGACCCGCCCCCGCCGCGCCCCCTTGCCCCCGGCCGGCCCCTCGCTCCGGGGACTGACCCGCCCCTGCCGTGCCCCATTGCCCGCCTGTGGGCCCGGAAATATGCTTGGTGCCGGGCCCACAAAAGGTTAATGCGGCCCTGGGCAATCAACAAGGCCAGAGCAGTCTCTGTACCAGATCCAACTCGTAAATCCATCTGCAAAGGATCAAGGAAAGACGAAGGCTCCAGATGACCGTAAAGTCCTCACACCCTGGGTTCGAAAGCTCCCATTGGTAGATGTTCATAGTCCAGAGGCTGGAGCAGGAAAGACGCAAAATGGAGAATGTTTCCAGGCCAGGGCCCTTTAGCTTCTGCCGCGTGAAGGGAACTCTGTTCTCATCGTGTTTGGAGTCACACGGGCAAAGTCCGCGTCCATCACCCCGACCCGTCTTCGAGTTACAACGTCCCCAGAACGTCCATTCAGTGTCGCCAGGCGTTTTCTACGGTGAGCGGCGTGATCCGTAACGGGCCAGTCACCTTGACTTGTCCCTTCCCGCGCTGGCTACATACCGCGTGGGCGTCCCCACAGGAGCAGACACGGCGCAAACAGAGCTGATATTCAGCACTTCAGAGCCCAAGATGATACATGCACAGGAAGAGCAGAATGGTAAGTAGCAGCTTTTTCACCGACATGACTAGTCCCCAAAGAGATTTGGAAAAATCTCACCACGTACCTGAGACCATAGGTGCCGACTTCTACTGGCGCCGGGGGATGCTTGACCCCCCTCTGCCCCCAGCCCCGCCCCGACTCCACCCTGCCCTGCCCCCTCCCGTCCCCATTCCAACCCCTTCCCCAAAGTCCCTGCCCCAAATCCCCGTCCCGGCCCCACCTCTTCCCCTGAGGGCGCCATGTTCCCACTCCTCCCCCATCCCTCCCGGAGCTGTTTGGTGGCGGGAAGCGCTGGAGGTAGGCGGAGGAGCGGGGACGGGGCGCGCTCAGGGGAGGAGGCGGAGATGAGGTGTGGCGGGGTGGGGAGCTTGGCTGCCGGTGGGTGCAGAGCACCCACTAATTTCCCCCCGTGGGTGCTCCAGCCCACGGAGTCGGCGCCTATGTGTGCCAGCACCGTGCCCCCCGGAGTTTTGTTCTCTGTTATGTAACAACAGAGATGGAGCCAGTGACCTGACTCCGTTTCGCCTAAGAGGGCCAGGTTAATTTTTAGCTGTTCGGGTGTGACTGCACCTTTAGCCAGGGAGGACGTACTGCCGGGCACACAGTCAGGTCAACGGGCCTCAGTGATCCTTTGCTGTTCACTTTTTAACGTGCATCAACCTGGTATGTGCTGAGGCGGATTAAAGCATAACACAGGTTTTTAGGTTTACAAATCTGTGAGCCTCTGACTCTCGGCGATTTTTATTATTATTATTTTTGCTGGTTATAATGTGGGAGGGTCTCCTCTCCGCCCTCTGCTCAGGAGGTAACGCTTGTGTCGTGTAGCGCTCTTCTGAACACCCGCTGGAAGGAATTTTTTTTTCAGTCAGTGGGGACTGATTCTGTTCTCTGAGAAGGCAGATCATTTCTTCAGGTTCACACTGATTAACACAGACAACAATCGGGGCTGTTAAAGTTTATTCAAATTCCCTAGAAAATTAAGGTCAGCTACATTTTCCAGTATGTCACGGATAATTCAGACCAACGGGGAGAAACAGAATCAAAAACACCATTTAAACACCTTCCGTCCCCCCCACCCCACACGCCGCTCCCCTCTTGAGGACGCCTGACCAATTTAACAGCACAATACATATCCTAACAAACTGAAACAAAACCTTTCAGTTTGTTAGCACATGCATTGTGCTGCTAAAGCCTTACAAAGAACGAAAGCCCTCCCTAGCCCCAAGTCTTTCCGGTACCCCGTACCCCCTAAACATCTCTTACCGGTACTGCGTACACCCGACTTGCACTCCGGCTCCCGACCCGCAGCCCCTGCTAGCCCGGCCCGGGGATCTCTATTGCCAGCCTGAAGCCCCCAAATGCTCTCCTACAGCACCCCCTGCTGGCCCAAGCTTTCTTCTCCCAAAGCCAGAGCGAGTTTAAATAAACGCTTTGTTTTAGGGACTGATTTCTGGAGGGCAGGGAGGGCTTGTTTCTTCACAGCAGGGAAAGATCCCAGGTTTTCTATTCTGCAGCCTGGTTGTGCTTTACTTTCGCCATTTAAGTGTAGACACTGGAAAAAAAAATCAGTTCTACCACTTTTAATTCATTTCACGCTCAACGTCCTGGTGCTCCAATATCTGGGTTTCAGACACTGCCCAGGAATCTTGGGCTAAGAACTATCAGTCAGATACGTAGCCTTTTTTTTTAAAAAAAGTTATAAATGCTGGAACTAGGGGTGCAGCACCCCCTGGCTTGAAGTGGTGTGAAGTAGAGAGACCCCCCCCTCCAAACCTGGTGGATGTTCAGCGCACCTGGAGTGGGGGAGACCCACTGAATCCACGTCTCCCCCATCCCATGTCAGCATCGGGAAAGCCGGAATTTGATCCTTGGTCCCTCCCCAAGCAAGTGCTGTCACCGTCCGATTCCTCCGAGGCAGGAACACTTTTGTTTTGGACGGGGGGAGGGGGAACGACACACACCAGAACTTGTATCCTGGACCCGGTGCAAAAGTTTAATCAAATCACCGTGTCTGATGGGAACGTATCTGCCAATGAAACCAATGTTTCCTGTTTCCCTGCCTCCCTCGCAAAAGTACTACTGGCCACCCCACCCCCAGACTGGTCTGGACGTAAGATGTCCATTGTGTAGCATCTCCAAGATGCAGCCGTTCCTATCCCTCCACCCGGCTAAGCCTCCGGTCCAGACGCGCATCTCGATTTCTGGACCATCCTCTCCCCTGGCCCTCACAGACGCAATCTTGCCCCGCTCAGATCTGTCCACAAAGCCGAGACCACATCAGCCTCCTCTGGCTCCCCCTTCTCCAGCGTATCCAACGCAAGCTTCTTGTCTTCACGCCCAACGCCGGCACTGACCATTCCCAGCTGATCTGTCGTCCCTCACCTCAGGGGAGCCCGTGATCCCAACACCCCGTTGATACATTTTCAGACAAGCCCCTTTGAGCTTTCTCCCCGCTGGCCCTCATGCTTGGGAAGAGCTACCTGTAAAGACCCACAAAACTAACTCACTTATCCTTCTCCTCACTCCTTTGCCAGGGGGTCCACAAAAGACTCAACCACCACTGGCCCATGCTGATACCACAGTCTGTAACACTGACCAACATAGTCTCCCTGTGCTCCCCTGCCTGTATTTGAGCTTCTTGGGGAAAGAGTCCATCTTGTTGTTGTGTGTTTGTACAGCGCCTAGCACTGGCCCATGACGGAGGCCCTGTTAATTATTTGTATTACCCTAAGGAGTTCTTCAGGTCTTGAACCATTCTCGGGGCCCTTCTAAGAGCTGTGATGTCTCCGGGCGAGTGACCACAGCCACCAAGACGACAACTCTGAGACCAGGAAGCCACTTTTTTTTTTTTTTAATTAATCCATTCACTGTACATACAAAGTATTACAAAGCCACCCAGACCTCTGGAGGGAAGCGACACAGTGAGCTGGTTTGGCCATGGAGACACACGGATGGTTATAATTGACACACCAGAAAGGACCTGGTGGGTTTATGCCTCTGTAGCCAACCTTTATCCTTCTCCAGCTTTGTCATCTCCCCGGCATGCCCTGGGAGGGCTCACAAGTGATGATGCGAAGGCCACCTGGTCTCCGCTGGAGATTTAGAGCGGCTGTTCCCAACAGGAACAAGCTGTGTGGAGCCCCTAGGATCCAGTGTTTCATCCTCTGCTCAAGCCTAAAGGACTCAGTTATCCATTAGCTTCCCACAGGTCTTGAGATACCACAAAAGACCCCAAACCAACCCACTGTCTTAAGTCTGGGACAAAGATCCGGGACCTTTGTTCTCCACTGGGGGTGGGGGTGAGGGTAAGGAGCTGCCTATTCTTCTTCGCTTGGGGGAATATGCCTTTAGGAGAACTGTGGGTGAGCAAGAGAGATTTGGGGGTACAGCTGCCTCCAACTCAACCATAGGACCACAGGGTTTTGTCCCACCAGCCTCTGTGGAAAAGCTGAGGATGGTCTCCTGCCCATGGGACGATGGGGTATTCAGACCTGTCCTGAGCTAGGGTTTGCAGAGGCTTCCAGGGAGAAGACCCTCCCTCCAGTGTTGTGTCTAAAATAGCAAGCGTCTCTCTGCTTTAGCTCAGGGTCGGTCATCACTTCACCCCTTCGAGACACAGGCCAGAAGATGAGATTAGATTCTTGGAGGGGTGTGTGTGTGTGTGTGTGTCAACACCCTTCAGAAGGCAGGTGGCAGATTCAGGGGGGCTGAGGTACCCCCCCTCCCTATCCTGCCTGTAGTAGCTGGCTTTCCCTGGTCCCCTGCCTAGGCTGTGGTGGACCTACAGAGGGCATGGGAAAGGAGAGGAGGCAGCTACTGGTGGGACAGAGAAGACCAGGGAGAAGGCAATAAGGCTTGGTGGAAGACCAGAGGAAAAGGTGACTTGAGGGGGTGGAGTGGAGCCTGCTACTGAAGCGTGTGGCGAGGAGGACCTGGGAGGGAAAAGCGTGTAGCAGAGAGGGCGTGGAGGCTAGGGCCGGGAAGAGGAGAGCCGGGGGTTATTTCAGCAACCACCACCCCAGCAGGGCTCCCAGCCCAGAGAGCAGGGGAAGCCCAGCTGCCCGGGTGGGGCCAGCAGCATTGCACAGGTCTGTCTCGCAGCAGGTCCGATTGTAGCTGACCTCGAAGACGGTGTCCTTCTGCTCCGTCATGTTGCAGGTCTCGCGGGTCCGGCTGCAGCCGTACTTGGAGAACAGCGGGACCTTGCCTGCAGGGAGAGACCAGGGCAGCCGTGAGCAGGGGGTCCGGACGTCAAGGTTCAATGCCTGGCTTGAGGAGGGATTCCTGTTCTATCCCCAGCTCTGGGCAGGGGACGTGGAGGTGGGAGGGTCTTGCAGTAGCTCTTGGAAAGTGATCCAACCCCCCCTAAGGTGGATCAGCAGCAGGATTTGAACCCTGGACCTCTGACTCTGCCCTCCACCCCTTGAGCTGGAGGAGAGACATAGCACTAGCTAGCAGTAGTAGGTTGTTATTCTCTAGGGGAGAAGTCACAGGAGGGGCAGGGACAGCAGTCTGGATGTGTTTTGCCCATGAGTTCTAGGAGCTTTATCCACCACTGACATGGAATCCAAACATCTCCACCGGCAGATCCCGGCAGCAGGAAACCACGTGAGATGGGGCAGGAGGGTATCTGAGGTGGACACCGTTAGTACCATCCTCTAACCTCCTTCTCCTATCCCCCTGCCCAGAGATGGGAGCAAACCCCACGGGACCTCTGGACAGTTGGAGCTGTCCTTTATCCGTTCCCTCCAGAGCCAAACCCTGGCTTCAGGATGTTCCAGAACAACCCTGGATTTGTTAGGTAATTTCTCAAGAGCGAAGGGCGTCTCCTTGGGACATGCCCCCTGTTCTCCATCCCCCATCTGGAGGGCACCCCCATTTCAAGAGAGAGATTTCCCCCCTCTCCTCCCAAGAGAGCTCTCCAACCTCAGGACTCTAGTTCTCGACGGAGGACTCCTAATTTCCCCATCATCTTGCGTTCCTCTCGTCTTGCAGGAGTTTGGACGCAGGTCTCTGGAGACCTCACCCCCATGCGAGGTCCCTTGGAGAGACCTTTCCTTTGGAGGGAGGGTCCCCCACCGGGATCGGACCTGGGCGTATGGGCGTCTCCCGCCTAAGGTGTGGCCGTGCTCAGGCACCTGCTACGTCGAGGGACTCGTCCAGCTTGGTTCCTCGGCTCCAACAGCATCCAGGTGCTGCAGAATAAAGTCCCCCCCAAGAGCTCCCCCTAGAGGCCGGGTGTGCGTCTGCCGCTCCTCCCCCTAGATTCAGAGGAGCCCCGGCCCCAGGCTGGGGGCTCCCTTGGACTTACCAATGTAGGCCTTGGTGGTCTCACAGACTTGCTGCCTCTCCGCCGTGCAGGGGCTGCGGGAGTGGAAGCAGAGAGCGCCCACCTGGAACTTGCAGACCCTGCAAACGAGGCCGTGAGCTGCATGGAAAGACAGGAGGCAAGTCAGCGGAGAGTTGCTCCGAGCAGGGGGCCGGGAGCCAGGACTCNCTAAGGTGGATCATCATCAGGATTTGAACCCTGGACCTCTGACTCTGCCCTCCACCCCTTGAGCTGGAGGAGAGACATAGCACTAGCTAGCAGTAGTAGGTTGTTATTCTCTAGGGGACAAGTCACAGGAGGGGCAGGGACAGCAGTCGGGATGTTTTGCCCATGAGTTCTAGGAGCTTTATCCACCACTGACAGAATCCAAACATCTCCACCGGCAGATCCCGGCAGCAGGAAACCACGTGAGATGGGGCAGGAGGGTATCTGAGGTGGACACCGTTAGTACCATCCTCTAACCTCCTTCTCCTATCCCCCTGCCCAGAGATGGGAGCAAACCCCACGGGACCTCTGGACAGTTGGAGCTGTCCTTTATCCGTTCCCTCCAGAGCCAAACCCTGGCTTCAGGATGTTCCAGAACAACCCTGGATTTGTTAGGTAATTTCTCAAGAGCGAAGGGCGTCTCCTTGGGACATGCCCCCTGTTCTCCATCCCCCATCTGGAGGGCACCCCCATTTCAAGAGAGAGATTTCCCCCCTCTCCTCCCAAGAGAGCTCTCCAACCTCAGGACTCTAGTTCTCGACGGAGGACTCCTAATTTCCCCATCATCTTGCGTTCCTCTCGTCTTGCAGGAGTTTGGACGCAGGTCTCTGGAGACCTCACCCCCATGCGAGGTCCCTTGGAGAGACCTTTCCTTTGGAGGGAGGGTCCCCCACCGGGATCGGACCTGGGCGTATGGGCGTCTCCCGCCTAAGGTGTGGCCGTGCTCAGGCACCTGCTACGTCGAGGGACTCGTCCAGCTTGGTTCCTCGGCTCCAACAGCATCCAGGTGCTGCAGAATAAAGTCCCCCCCAAGAGCTCCCCCTAGAGGCCGGGTGTGCGTCTGCCGCTCCTCCCCCTAGATTCAGAGGAGCCCCGGCCCCAGGCTGGGGGCTCCCTTGGACTTACCAATGTAGGCCTTGGTGGTCTCACAGACTTGCTGCCTCTCCGCCGTGCAGGGGCTGCGGGAGTGGAAGCAGAGAGCGCCCACCTGGAACTTGCAGACCCTGCAAACGAGGCCGTGAGCTGCATGGAAAGACAGGAGGTCAGTCAGCGGAGAGTCGCTCCGAGCAGGGGGAAGGGAGTGGGGGCTAGTGGTTAGAGAGGGGGGGGGGAAGATGGGAGCCAGGACTCCTGGGTTCTAGCCTCCGGCTCTGGGAAGGGAGTGGGGGCTAGNCAAGTCAGCGGAGAGTTGCTCCGAGCAGGGGGCCGGGAGCCAGGACTCCTGGGTTCTAGCCTCCGGCTCTGGGAAGGGAGTGGGGGCTAGTGGTTAGAGCGGGGGGGGGGGGAAAGATGGGAGCCAGGACTCCTGGGTTCTAGCCTCCGGCTCTGGGAAGGGAGTGGGGGCTAGTGGTTAGAACAAGGGAGGGGGCTGGGAGCCCGGATGCCTGGGTTCTTCACCCCTCCCTTTGAGCCGTATGCAGCGCCCCAGAGAGCTAAGCCAAGCCACGGGAGCGAGGTGTCTGGGTGCAGAAGGCTGCAGTGGCTGTTTTCTTTGCTGGATTGGCAAAGTGCAAGGGGGTGGGAAGGACTCTGGCATCGAAACCCTGCACGTGGGCACACACCCCACAGGGTGTGGGAGAGCCTGGGGGGCAGGGCGGGCGGAAAAACCTCAGAGAGGCCCTGACTCACTCGAGCGACTTACCCAGCCCTGGCGACTGGGACACGTAGGAAGCTACCTAACAGCCGAGAGCGCCTCATGCAGAGACGCGGCTGCTTCTGGGGCAGAGCACAGCTGGGCCCCCTCAGTTCCAGCTGAGGGATGCAGCTGCCTCTGGGGTGGAGCACGGAAAGCGCCCTGCAATCCCGGTGCACAGCCGCAGCCACCTCTGAGCACGGCCGCAATATTACCCGCTCCATGGCCGGGGCAGGACCGGCTCCTCAAGGGCTCTTTGTCGCAGGCAGAATGGGGTTAGCCAGGCTGGGAGCCACCAGGGACTGGGGAACGTGCCCCAAATCCGGCTACTGGGGCTTTCACACGTGATCACATGCAGGGCGTGGATTAAACACCTGACCCTGACCATGAGCCCATTGGGGGAAAGTAGTGTCTCCTAGCGGTGACAGCACACAGCTGGGGAGGAGGTCAGGACTCCTGGGTTCTCTCCCTGGGAGGGGAGTGGGGACTAGTGGATAGAGCAGGGGGGCTGGGAGCCAGGACTCCTGGGTTCTCTCCTCAGATCTGGGAGGAGAGCAGGGGCTAGTGGTTAGAGCAGGGGGGGGTTGGGAGCCAGGACTCCTGGGTTCTCTCCCCAGGAATTTAAGCCTTCAATGCAGTCCTGTGCATGCCAGGGAACATACAAGAATGTTAAGAGTCCGTTCAGTGGGCGGCGAACGCCGAGGTTATTCGAGGTTAGCGTTCTAGCGGGGTGTTGCGAGCGCGCCAGCCACAAGAGGGGGCGCAATCGCCACCCACAGGGACACTCGAGCGAGTCGAGAGGGTTTGAGTCATTCCAAGCGCCCACTCGACGCCCCCACGGCCCTGAAACCAGTCGTGCAGCTCCACAGTGCCCCTCCCGCCCCAGACCCACAAAACAGAGCCGTCGCCGATCTCCCCGGTGTGCGCCCCGGGGTGGATGAGCAAGGCAGTCACCCCACCCTTGTGGGACCAGAGCGCTTTCTACGTTACACAAGGGACTGACACCAATTGCAGAGTCTCTGGTTATTAAAAGGAGTCTCCCCGCCACCGCCCCCTTCAAAGGGAAAGCATTTCAAACACGCAAATACACCCAGCGGTGAAACGATTCTCTCTTCCCCCTTTAAACTTGGAGCAGGGAAAAGCAATTTCAAGGTTTTCCATCTGGGAAGGGAGCTTAAAAAAAAGTTGCCCCTCGTAATTTCCCCTCTCCAAGAGGAGAGAGAAGCCCCCAGTCTGCCCTCAGGACGAAAAAAAGCAACAAGCAAAGCAACTTCAAGGTCCCCTCTTGAAACTGCGTTTTATTAATGACAGTTTCGAGTCCCCCCTACCCCTGGGTGAGCTGGGAGATGCAGGCAGAAGCCGGGTTGGGGGCAGCCTCGCCCCAAGGAGCTGGAAGCGCTGGAGCAAATCACAAGTTCTGTGCTGGGCAGGGAGACGGGCCAGGGACCCGTTTGCCTAAAGACACCCAGCAAGCCAGGAATGGACCCCAGGAGTCCTGGCTCCCAGTTCCCCCCGCTCTAACCCACCACACCCTCCTCCCCTCCCAGGCCTAGGAGAGAACCAGGAGTCCTGGCTCCCAGCCCCACCTGCTCTAACCCACCACACCCTCCTCCCCTCCCAGGCCTAGGAGAGAACCCAGGAGTCCTGGCTCCCAGTTCCCCCCGCTCTAACCCACCAGCCCCCACTCCCCTCCCAGGCCTAGGAGAGAACCCAAGAGTCCTGGCTCCCAGCCCCACCTGCTCTAACCCACCACACCCTCCTCCCCTCCCAGGCCTAGGAGAGAACCCAGGAGTCCTGGCCCCCAGCCCTTGCCACAACTTCACTCAGGCCAATCCTCATTTCAACCCTGCAGACTCACTCAGGATTTACTTGGGCTAAAATGCCCTTGACAGACGCGGAGACGTTCCCTCCTCCCGTACTCGGGGGGACCCACCCACCCACCCCAAAGTCCCCAGGGGTTTCAAGGCAAGCAAAACACCCCCGAGGATCTTCAGCCAGGGTCAGGCGCCCACACCTGGGTCACGGAGCTCAGAATCCAGCCCCAGCCCCCAGCCCGATTCTCCACCCTCCCAGCAGCCGCTGCCCCCCAGGAGCCCCCCGATACTCACCCAGGGCACAGCAGAGCAGCAGGGACACGCCCAGGAGCAGAACTTTGCTCATCCCGGCGGGTTTCAGGGGGGCTCAGGGGAGGCTGAAAGTGACCAAGCGAGGAGGGGAATGAACCAGGCAGGTGGAAACAGCCACTGCTCAAGTATTTCCCTGGGGAAACTAAGGCAGGTGGGGCCCATCCTGGGTATTTATCCCTCGGCGGGGCTGGCAGCAGCCAATCAGGGGGCAGGACCCAGGAGAGGGCGACGCCCAGATGCTGGGAATTGAAAAATCAGACACAGAGAAAAGGACGTGACTCAAACGGCCTGCGTGGGAAACTCAACCCCAGCTCTGCCGGTGCCCCTCACTCCCGACCTGCAGCCCCCCGCTTCCCCCCCCCCCCCAGCTCTGCCGGTTCCCCTCACTCCCGACCCACAGCCCCTGCTAGCCCAGCCCTGCCCCCCCCCAGCTCTGCCGGTGCCCCTCTCTCCCGACCTCCCCCCCCCTGCTTCCCCCCCCCCCCCAGCTCTGCCGGTGCCCCTCCCTCCCGCCCTGCAGCCCCCTGCTTCCCCCCCCCAGCTCTGCCGGTGCCCCTCGCTCCCGGCCCGCAGCCCCCTGCTAGCCCAGCCCTGCCCCCCCCAGCTCTGCCGGTGCCCCTCCCTCCCGACCCGCCGCCCCCTGCTCCCCCCCCCCCCCCAGCTCTGCCGGTGCCCCTCCCTCCCGCCCCGCAGCCCCCCGCTTCCCCCCCCCCCCCAGCTCTGCCGGTGCCCCTCACTCCTGACCCACAGCCCCCTGCTAGCCCAGCCCTGGACTCTGCTTGAGCAGTGAAAAATGCTGCGTAAGGATTTTGTTTGTTGTGTCCGGTGTTGGAATTGGCGGAGACTGTAAAACCTCGTGACCTGTGGATCCCTCACAGGGCTGAAATCAGGCTCCGGCTCCGGCCCCCCCCTCGGCCTCCCCCTGGGTCAGGCAGTGATTTGTGTTGTCAGAAGAGGGTTGCACTGCAATGACCTTCGAGAACTGCGAAGTGACTCAGAAAACCCGGGGAGACAACCCAGGAGTCCTGGCTTCCAGCCCCCCCTGCTCTGACCACTAGCCCCCATGCCCCTGCCAGAGCCAGGGAGAGAACCCAGGAGTCCTGGCTCCCAGCCCCCCCTGCCCTCCCAACAGCCCCCCCCCCCCCCCTCACCCCCCCCCCCCCCCACCCCCCCCCCCCCCCACCCCGCTTCCCCCCCCCCCCACCCGCGGGGCGGGGCCCAGGCCCCCCGCCCCCCCCCCCCGCCCGCCCGCCCCCCCAGAGCCCCGGGGCCCCCACCCGGGGGCGGGGGGGGGGGAGCCGGCGCCCCCCAGAGGGAACAGGCCCCAGCCCCATTCCCTGCCCCCCTCAGCCAGCCAGTCCCTCCCCCTGGGCGGGGGGGGGGCCCGCCCCCCCTAGGGGGAACGGGCACCACCCCCCCGCCCCCGCCCGCTCCCCGCCTTCGGCCCGGGGCGGGCCCGCGGCCCCCGACAGGGCAATGGCCCGGGCCCGCTCCCCACCCCCCTGGGCCAGCCAGTCCCGGGCCTGGGACCGGGTGGGAGCCAGTGCCCCCTAGAGGGGACAGGCCCCGGCCCCCACCCGGCCCCCGGGCAGGGACTGGCTGGCTCAGGGGGGCAGGGAATGGGGCAGGGGCCTGTCCCCTCTGGGGGGCACTGGCTCCCACCCGGACCCAGGGCAGGGACTGGCTGGCTCAGGGGGGCGGGGAATGGGGCAGGGGCCTGTCCCCTCTGGGGGGCGCCGGCTCCCACCCGGCCCCAGGGCGGGGACTGGCTGGCTCAGGGGGGTGGGGAGCTGGACCCAGACATTGGAATGTTCTGTCCTCTTTGTATGGAGCCGATGCGTGCCTCAGTTTCCCTCTCTCCGTGGGGGCGAGAGGGATCCGGCTGCTCCGGGACCAGGGTCAGAGGCCGGTGGGGCGCGTGTGCCCCCCTGGCTGTCCACGGTGGGGGCCAAACCCGGGTCAAATCAGACAAGGAGACGCCCCAGGAACGGCCAATCAGCAGGAAACCCGGCTGGGGATCTGGGGGGGTCACAAGAGATCTGGGGACGAAGGCAACTTGGGGGGGCTGAGGAGCCTGGGATGGGGGAAGGGGGGACCCCGGAGAGAGGGGGGCGCTGCTAGGAGACAGGGGCCGGGCTGGGGCATGGACCGGCCCTGTGACGCTGGATCCGAGCCGGCCCTGGTGGCCAAAGGCAGCGCCCCCCGGTGGGGAGTCGCCCCATTTCCTTTGGACCTGCCCCCGCCTGGAAGCTGTGGGTCTGACCATCAATGAGATGTGGCCGGCCCCATTCCCTGCCCCCCTGAGCCAGCCAGTCCCCGCCCTGGGGCCGGACGGGAGCCGGCGCCCCCCAGAGGGGACAGGCCCCATGCCCCGTTCCCCACCCCCCTGAGCCAGCCAGTCCCCGCCCTGGGGCTGGGTGGGAGCCGGCGCCCCCCAGAGGGGACAGGCCCCATGCCCCGTTCCCCACCCCCCTGAGCCAGCCAGTCCCCGCCCTGGGGCTGGGTGGGAGCCGGCGCCCCCTAGAGGGGACAGGCCCCTGCCCCATTCCCGCCCCCCTGAGCCAGCCAGTCCCGCCCTGGGGCCGGGTGGGAGCTGGCGCCCCCTAGAGGGGACAGGCCCCGGCCCCATTCCCCGCCCCCCTGAGCCAGCCAGTCCCTGCCCTGGGGCCGGGTGGGAGCTGGCGCCCCCCAGAGGAGACAGGCCTCTGCCCCATTCCCTGTTCCTACCTTTTACCTCCTCCCCTGCTGCGTCAGGCCGATAAGCGCAGAGTAAACTCGGGCGTGTTCAGACGAACCCGGCCCCAGACACGCAGCGGCCGGTGCTGGACTGAGGCCACTTCAGGCTCCTGCTTCGCCCGGGACCCAGCGACCGACCCCCAACCCCCCCCCCCCTCATTGCTCAGGGGGCTGCAGGCGTCCGGCGCCCTCGACCGCCCGCCGGCGACATGGGCCAGACCCTGCTCCTCGCGGGCACCTTCCTGCTCTGCTGTGCCACCGGTGAGGGGCCGGGGACCCCCTGCGAGGGCACGGCTCCCCTCCGGCCCCAGGGCAGGGACTGGCTGGCTCAGGGGGGCGGGGAATGGGGCAGGGGCCTGTCCCCTCTGGGGGGCGCCGGCCCCCCCCCCCCGGCCCCAGGGTGGGGGGCTCGGGGCTCTGGGGGGCCGGGCGGGTGTCGGTGGCTCTGACGGGGTGTCCGTCTCTCCGGGCAGGGGGGGCGCTGCGGTGCCGGGTGTGCGAGGTGGGGAACCCCTACGAAGGCTGCGTGTGGGGCCAGGGGACGTGCACGGCCCCCCCCGGGGGCGTCTGCTGGAGCCACGTTGCCACCTTCGGTGAGTCCCCACTGGGCCTCGTGGGGGGGGGAGGGGAGGGAGCCAGGCCCCCCTGGGAGATGCAGGGCCCCTGCCCCACTCTGCCCCCCTCCTTCCTCTCTGCTCCTTCCCCTGCCCCCCCCCCCCCCACTTCCCGCCTCGCCCTGTGGGGTAGGGGCCGGGGGGCTGGAGGTGTCGAGGTAGCTGGGGCTGGGGGGGCAGGAAGGCTGGGGTTGTGGGGGGGCTGGAGATGTGGGGCTCATTGCCGGGGGGGCACAGGGGGCTGGTGATGTGAGGCTGGGGGTTGCAGAGGCCTGGAGGTGTGGGGCAGAGGGAGCTGAGACCGGGGGGGGGCAGAGGTGGGGGACTGGAGGTTTTAGGGGGCAGGGGCTTGGGAGCTGGGGGACAGGGAGCTGGGGGGCAGGGGGCCGGAGGTGTGGGGTGAGGGGGAGCTGGGACCATGGGGCCAGAGGTGGGGGGCTGGAGGTTTTGGGGGGCAGGGGTTTGGAGGTGTGGGGCAGGGGGCCGGAAGTGGGGGGGCAGGGGGGGCTGGCGTCATTCTGAGTCCGCCCCCCCGACACAGGCTCGTCTCCCCCCAGGCCCCCTCTTCTCGCTGTCGACCCTGGGCTGCAACCCCCCCGGGGCCCCCTGCGACGCCGCCAGGCTCCGCGACCCCTTCTTCGGCTTCTCCTACAACCGCACCTGCTGCAACGGCACCGACCTCTGCAACGCGCCCCCCGCCCTGCCCGCCCGCTGGCCCTGGAGCTGCGCCCCCCCCTCCCTCCGCGCCCCCCACGCCGGCCTGCTGGGGGCGCTGGCGCTCTGCGCCCTGCACTGAGCCAGAGACCCCCTGCCCCTGCTCCCCCAGCACCCCAGCCTCCCTAGAGACCCTACAATAACAAACCGGCCCTGAGAGACCCTCCAAAACAAACCAGCCCCCTAGAGACCCTCCAAAACAAACTGGCCCCTGAGAGACCCTACCATAACAAACCAGCCCCCTAGAGACCCTACAATAACAAACCGGCCCCTGAGAGACCCTCCAAAACAAACTGGCCCCTGAGAGACCCTACCATAACAAACCAGCCCCCTAGAGACCCTACAATAACAAACCGGCCCTGAGAGACCCTACCATAACAAACCAGCCCCCTAGAGACCCTCCAAACAAACTGGCCCCTGAGAAACCCCACGAAAGCAAATCAGCCCCCAAAAGACCCTACAATAACAAACCAGTCTTTGAGAGACCCTACAATAACAAACCGGCCCCCGAGAGACCCTGCCATAACACATTGGCCCACTCAGCATCCAACACCCTCAAGTGATCCTACAAAAATAAACTGGCCCCGGTGCAAGCCCAGCACTCAAGGAAGACCCTACAATAACAAACCAACCTGTGAAGATCCCCGAGAGGCCCTAAAATAACAAAGCTCTAGGGCTTATGAGGGACCCTACAATAACAAACCAGGCCAGGCCTGTGCTCAAGAAGGACTCTACCATAACAAGCTGGCCAGCGCCGACCCTGTGCTCAGAAGACCCGACAATAACAAACCGGAATGTCAACAGTCCCGGGAGACCCTACAGTAACAAACCAGCTCTGCGACCTTAGGAGGAGCCTGATCTAAGTAAACAAATTAATGAGCCGACGATGTGTCTGGTGCTTTGAAAAGCAAATGGCGCCTGGGGCTGGGAGCCAGGACTCCTGGGTTCTATCCCCAGTTCTGTGAGCTGGGGGGAGGGGCGGGAGAGCTCAGGGTTGGGCTAGCGGGGGCTGCGGCTCGGGAGTGAGGGGCACCGGCAGGGCTGGGATGGGAGCAGGGGGCTGCGGGTCGGGAGTGAGGGGCACCGGCAGAGCCAGGGGTGGGAGCAGGGGGCTGCGGGTCGGGAGTGAGGGGCACCGGCAGGGCTGGGGTGGGAGCGGGGGGCTGCGGGGCGGGAGTGGGGGGCACCGGCAGAGCCGGGGGTGGGAGCAGGGGGCTGCGGGTCAGGAGTGGGGGGCACCGGCAGAGCCGGGGGTGGGAGCAGGGGGCTGCGGGTCAGGAGTGGGGGGCACCGGCAGAGCCGGGGGTGGGAGCGGGGGGCTGCGGCTCGGGAGGGAGGGGCACCGGCAGGGCTGGGGTGGGAGCGGGGGGCTGCGGGTCGGGAGTGAGGGGCACCGGCAGAGCCAGGGGTGGGAGCAGGGGGCTGCGGGTCGGGAGTGAGGGGCACCGGCAGAGCCGGGGGTGGGAGCAGGGGGCTGCGGGTCAGGAGTGGGGGGCACCGGCAGAGCCGGGGGTGGGAGCGGGGGGCTGCGGCTCGGGAGGGAGGGGCACCGGCAGGGCTGGGGTGGGAGCGGGGGGCTGCGGGTCGGGAGTGAGGGGCACCGGCAGAGCCAGGGGTGGGAGCAGGGGGCTGCGGGTCGGGAGTGAGGGGCACCGGCAGAGCCGGGGGGGGGAGCGGGGGGCTGCGGGTCGGGAGTGAGGGGCACCGGCAGGGCTGGGGTGGGAGCGGGGGGCTGCGGGGCGGGAGTGGGGGGCACCGGCAGAGCCGGGGGTGGGAGCAGGGGGCTGCGGGTCAGGAGTGAGGGGCACCGGCAGAGCCGGGGGTGGGAGCAGGGGGCTGCGGGTCAGGAGTGAGGGGCACCGGCAGAGCCGGGGGGGGGAGCGGGGGGCTGCGGGTCGGGAGTGAGGGGCACCGGCAGAGCCGGGGGGGGGAGCGGGGGGCTGTGGGTCGGGAGTGAGGGGCACCAGCAGAGCGGGGATACCAGGGGGCTGCGGGTCGGGAGTGAGGGGCACCGGCAGAGCCAGGGGTGGGAGCAGGGGGCTGCGGGTCGGGAGTGAGGGGCACCGGCAGAGCCGGGGGTGGGAGCGGGGGGCTGCGGCTCGGGAGTGAGGGGCACCGGCAGAGCCGGGGGGGGGAGCGGGGGGCTGCGGGTCGGGAGTGAGGGGCACCGGCAGAGCCGGGGGTGGGAGCAGGGGGCTGCGGGTCAGGAGTGAGGGGCACCGGCAGAGCCGGGGGTGGGAGCGGGGGGCTGTGGGTCGGGAGTGAGGGGCACCAGCAGAGCTGGGATACCAGGGGGCTGCGGGTCGGGAGTGAGGGGCACCACTTACCCAGAGAAGTGGGGTTCTCCCGTCTGCCCCAGTGATGGACGGGGCGGGAGAGTTCGAGGAGGAGGATTCTGATTGGTCGTTCTAGCGCTGATGTCATAACCCCACAAGAAGAGGGTTCCAACCCAGCAGCTCTTTCCTGGGGGCAGCAGCCGTGGGGGGGATTGGGGCAGAACAGGGCTGTGGGGGTTGGGATGGTGCTATGGGGGGGGGGATGGGGGGAATGGGGCAATTGGGGTGTGGGCCCCACAAAGCCAGTGGACAGGAGGGAGCTCCCTCCAAGG
>QXTE01000743.1:10801-40881 GCA_003942145.1 Platysternon megacephalum
CCCCCCCAAGAACTCCCCACTAGGACCTCCCCACCAGTCAGGGATCCCCACAGACCCCTGCCAGCCTGGGACCCCGCCAGGAACCCCACCATCCCACCTGCCTGGTAACCTCCCACCAGACCTTCACTGCCTGTCCGGGACCTCCGAAGGGACAGTCCCTCACTGCCTGCCTGAGGCCCCGTTCCTGCTCCCCAGCGGGACCCCACACACCACCTGCCTAGGATCCCCCGACCCAGCACCGGGGACCATCCCCCTCCGTGCTCTGGGCATGGCAGGACCCCCTGCCACAGCCCCCTCCAGCCCCCTGCCGGCCGGATACTGAAAAAACTCAGCAGCAAAACCAGGGGCCAGTGATATAACTTAGATAATGTTTTCACATCTTTACTACACTGAGCTGAATAGTCTGCCTCTATTTGACTTGGGGGGCTTGGCGCCCCCTAGTCCTCTCAGCACAGTCTCAATTCCCTAACCCTGGGAGGAGTTTAGGATAGTGGGAACGGGCCACTCCACGGTTCGCCTTGGAGCTACAGAGCTGATCCATGTGACCTGCACCCCACACTGCAGAGGACGGGGAAACTCCCCGAGTTCCTGCCGATCTGACTTGGGGGAAAATTCCTTCCCCGCCCCACCTATGGTGATCAATTAGACCCTGAGCATGTGAGCAAAGACCAGCCAGTCAAGCACCACAGATACGGGAAATATTTCTACAGCTTGGCTGAGGAAGGCAATACAGTTCAGTGTTCCAGGACACCCATCCTTCCTAACTGAACGAATCATTTTCCGTGGAGTACCGGGCCAGTATATTAGATCTCCTGCACTTCCCTGAGTTTAAAAAGTCAGTTCTTTCCTCAAAGAAGGAAATCGGGGTCGGTCCTGGGGCCGGTTTTGTTCCACATCATTAATGATCTGGATGATGGGATGGACTGCACCCTCAGCAAGTTCGCGGACGACACTAAACTGGGGGAAGAGGTAGATACGCTGGAGGGTAGGGATAGGATCCAGAGTGACCTAGACAAATTGGAGGATTGGGCCAAAAGAAATCTGATGAGATTCAACAAGGACAAGTGCAGAGTCCTGCACTTAGGGTGGAAGAATCCCATGAACCGCCTCAGGCTGGGGACCGAGTGGCTAGGCAGCAGTTCTGCAGAAAAGGACCTGGGGATTACAGTGGACGAGAAGCTGGATATGAGTCAGCAGTGTGCCCTCGTTGCCAAGAAGGCTAACAGCATATTGGGCTACATTAGTAGGAGCATTGCCAGCAGATTGAGGGAAGTGATTATTCCCTTCTATTCGGCACTGGAGAGGCCTCACCTGGAGTATTGTGTCCAGTTTTGGTCCACTACAGAAAGGATGTGGACAAATTGGAGAGTCCAGTGGAGGGCAATGAAAATGATCAGGGGCCTGGGGCACATGACTTACAAGGAGAGGCTGAGGGAACTGGGCTTATTTAGTCTGCAGAAGAGAAGAATGAGGGGGGATTTGATAGCTGCTTTCAACTACCTGAAGGGGGTTTCCAAAGAGNGAGGGCTGTGATGGTTTTTAAAAAAAAATCTGGTTTAGAAGTAAAGTGAATATATATAAAACAAATGGAAGAAAGGGGAATCTGATAGTAATGAATATATATCAGAACTCAGGAATTGTAGAAAATTGATAAGGGAAGCCAAGAGGCACAAGGAGAACTCTATGGGCAGGAGAGTTCAGAACAATAAGAAGGAGGTTTTAAAAAAAAAAAATTAGGAACAGAATCTAGACAATAGTTTTGGTCCATTGGTAGCTGGAAATGGTAGACCTATTAATGCAGAAAATGCAGAAGTGTTCAATCATTTTCTGTATTGTATTTAGGGGAGAAAAACAGATGATGCAGGCTCATCGTGTGGTGATGGTCACACTCTTTCCATTCCATTAGTATCTCTGGAGGCTGTTAAACAGACACTACTAAAGTTAGACATTTTAAAATCAGCAAGTTCAGATAACTTACATCCAAGGGTTTTTAAATGGCTGGCTGAGGAGCTCACTGGGTCATTAATGTTGACTTTCAATAAGTCTTGGCACACTGGGAAACTTTCAGAAGACTGGAAGAAAGCTAATGTGCCAATTTCTAAAAGGGTAAATGGGATGACTTGGGTATAGACCTGTCAGCCTGACATCGATCCCAGGCAAGACAATGGAGTGGCTGATACGGGACTCCATTAATAAAGAACTAAAGGAGGTCAATGTAATTTATGCCAATCAACATGGGTTTATGGAAAATAGATCCATCAATCTAGCTTGGTATCTTTTTTGAGGAGATGACAAGTTTAGTTGATAGCATTGGCGTAATAGACTTCTGTAAAGTGTTTGACTGGGTAGCAGACATTTTGATTACAAACTGCGTGATATAAAATGGCCCGCATTAAATGGATTAAAACCTGGCTAAAGGAACGGTCTGAAGATGTAACTGTAAAGGGGGACTAAGGGTGTTTCCAGTGGGGTCCTGCAGGGATTGGTTCTTGGCCCAATGCTATTTCATATTTTTATCAGTGACCTGGAAGAAAACATAAAATCATCACTGAGAAAGTTTGCGGATGACACAAAAATTGCGGGAGCGGAGACCAGTGGAGAGGAGAGTCACTGCAATCTGGATTGCTTGATAAACTGGGTGCAAGCAAACAACATGCATATTAATACCTCTAGGAACAAGGAATGGCAGCGATCCTTACGGGGGGGGCTCTCTCCTGGGAAGCAGTGACTCTGAAAAAGATCTGGGGCCCAAATTCAGGAAGGACATGGCTATGTTGGAGGGGAGTGAGAGACGAGCTGTGATGAAAGGATTCAAAAACCTACCTGAGAGTGAGAGACTTCAGGAGTTCAATCTATTTAGCGTACCGAAGAAAAGGTTAAGGGGTGAGTTGATAACAATCTAGAAGTACCTACGTCAGGAGTGGGCAATAATTTTTGTAGGGGGGGCCACTCCACAAATTTTGGTAAGTCGTCATGGGCCGCACATTTCTACTATATTAATCGAGGAGGTGTGGGCTCTGGGAGGGAGTTTGGGGGCAGGAGGGGGCTCCGGGCAGGGGATGGGGGTGTAGGAGGGGGTGCAGGGTCTGGGAGGGAGTTCAGGTGCAGGAGGGGGTTCCGGGCAGGGGATTGGGGTGCAGGAGGGGGTGCGGGATCTGGGAGGGAGTTTGGGGGCAGGAGGGAGCTCTGGGCTGGTGCAGGAGAGGGGGAGGGGGGGGGGGTCTGGGAGGGAGTTCGGGGGCAGGAGGGGGCTCTGGGCGGGGGCTGGGGGGGGGGGGGGGGGGGGGGGTTGGGGGGGGGGGGGGGCGCGGGGGGGGGGGTGGGGGGGCGGGGGGGGGCCGGGGGGGGGGGGGGGGGGCAGAGTGATGGGCGGGTGGGGGCGGAACGGCCGGGGGGGGGGGGGGGCGGGGGGGGGGGGCCCGGGGGGGGAGGGGGGGGCGGGGGGGTGCGCAGGGTCTGGGAGGGAGTGGGGGTGGAGGGGGGGGCTCCGGGCAGGGGATTGGGGTGCAGGAGGGGTGCAGGGTCTGGGAGGGAGTTCGGGGGCAGGAGGGGGCTCTGGGCTGGTGCAGGAGAGGGTGGGGGGTGTGGGCTCTGGGAGGGAGTTTGGGGGCAGGAGGGGGCTCTGGGCTGGTGCAGAGTGTTGGGGTACAGGAGAGGGTGAGGGGTGTGGGCTCTGGGAGGGAGTTTGGTGCAGGAGGGAGCTCCAGGTAGGGGATTGGGGTGCAGGAGGGGGTGCAGGGTCTGGGAGGGAGTTTGGGGGCAGGAGGGAGCTCTGGGCTGGTGCAGGAGAGGGTGAGGGGTGTGGGCTCTGGGAGGGAGTTCGGGTGGAGGAGGGGGCTCCGGGCAGGGGATTGGGGTGCAGGAGGGAGTGCAGGGTCTGGGAGGGAGTTCGGGTGGAGGAGGGGGCTCCGGGCAGGGGATTGGGGTGCAGGGTCTGGGAGGGAGTTTGGATGGAGGAGGGGGTTCTGACCTGGGGCAGGGGGTGGGGATGCAAGGTGCAGGCTCTGGCCAGCAGGTGCTTACCACAGGAGGCTTCCGGCCAATGGGAGCTGTGAGGACGGTGCTGGGGGCAGAGGCAGCGTGTGGAGCCACCTCCCCTTCCCCCTCCCCCCCACGCCAGGGGTGCACAGAGAGGTGCCAGCAGCAGCCAGCTGCTTCCAGGAGCGGCGTGGGGCCACAGCTGGCAGGCAGCCTGCCTGAGCCCTGCTGCGCTGTGGGACTTTTAGCGGCCTGGACTCCGAGATCACGAGGGGGCAGAGGAGGCTGGACAGAAATGTTAGTCATGGCGGGCTGGACCGAAACGTTAGATGGGCCGGATCCGGCCCGTGGGCTGTATTTTGCCCACCCCTGAGCTACGTGGAGAACAAATATTGAATACTGGGCTTTTCAGTCTAGCAGACAAATGGCTGGAAGTTGAAGCCAGACAACTTCAGAGTGGAAATAAGGTGCAAATTGCTTCAAGTGAGACTATTTTAATTTTAACCACTGGAACAATTTCCCAAAAAGGGTCACGGCGGATGCTCCATCCCTGGCAATTTCGATATCAAGACTGGACGTGTTTCTGATTTGCGTGAGACAGGGGGTCAGACTAGAGGATTACAAAGGTCCTGTGATGGTGCCAAGATTTGGGGCCGCCAAAAAGCAGTGCCCCCCTCCCCATTTTTTTTTTTACACTATTGCTGGAAAACGAATGAAGAAAGAAAAGAGAAACGTCGCCGAACTTGCATTTTAACTTGTCGTTCTTCTCTCATACGTTACAGCTATAGCCTACGCCAGCTCTGCGCTGCGGGCACAAGTGTCCTGCTTCCCTACGGTCCAAAGTGGCAATGGCGGCATTTTTCTCGTCGCGCGCCGCCGTTACCCGCTCTGACAGGCTGTTTATAATGCTACGTTTACTAGTTTCCGGAGGTTGTCGCCTGAGGCTAACTATTTTTGTTGAGTTGTTTCAGATCTTAGACTCTGCCAGTTGCTGCTGCGTCATTTCGCTAATCCTTTGTGTCAATTGTGTGTGTATGTTGAGTATTTTGAGTGTATATGTTTATCATACCCTTGAGGGGGCCATTTAGGGATCTGGGGCAAAAATGTGTCAGGGGATTGGTCATGTTTAAAAGTGGGGGGGAGGGATAGCTCAGTGGTTTGAGCATTGGCCTGCTAAACCCAGGGTTGTGGGGGCCATTTAGGGTTAAAAATCTGTCTGGGGATTGGTCCTGCTTTGAGCAGGGGGTTGGACTAGATACCTCCTGAGGTCCCTTCCAACCCTGATATTCTATGATCATAGGCATGTGTAGGTTGTTGAAATTTGTCATATTGATATTGTCAGTTGTTGTATGATGGAGTATCCACCATTCTAATTTTATTAATAACAATAATTGGATATTCTAAAGCAGGGGTAGGCAACCTATGGGATGCGTGCCAAAGGTGGCACGCGAGCGGATTTTCAGTGGCACTCACACTGCCTGGGTCCTGGCCACTGGTCCGGGGGGCTCTGCATGTTAATTTAATTTTAAATGAAGCTTCTTAAACATTTTAAAAACCTTATTTACTTTACATACAACAATAGTTTCGTTATATATTATAGACTTATAGAAAGAGACCTTCTAAAAACATTAAAATGTATGACTGGCACGCAAAACCTTAAATTAGAGTGAATAAATGAAGACTCAGCACACCACTTCGGAAAGGTTGCCAACCCCTGGTCTAAAGGTAGAATAAAATGTAGATTTTGATATGAAAGAATGAACGAAGGAAGTATACGTGACTAAAAAGGGTGTATTTATTTTCATTACATATGTAGACTAAATAATGAAATTAATACATTTTCAAGCCGAACGTGTATTAATTCTAATGAACAATGCCACATTATGCAGTATTCATTTTTGAAAGTTTATAATAAGCGATGCTCCGGGGGGAGGGGAGGGGGGGGCGCAAGGTGGAAGTTTCGCCTAGGGTGCAAAATATCCTTGCACCGGCCCTGGCTGAGCGGGCTCTTTAAAGAGAGGAAATTGGCAGGTTTAGGGTTGCCAATTTTGGTTTCATCACATGACATAATCTTTAATTAAAGATTGCTCTTTAATGCCTGGAGACTCCAGGACGATCCTGGAGGTTTGGCAACCCTTGCCAGCAGGACCGGATTTACATCTTACCTGCCCCCAGCATCTGCAGCACCCCCCCACCCACCTAATCTTTGTGTTTTCCATAGACAATGAAACTTTTAACCCACTTTTCACTTTTTGGCGCCCCTAGAATGCCGCCGACTGTAGGGAGAAACTGGCGGTTGTGCATCTTGATACAAGGGGATGAGCAGGACGTTCTGGTGACAGCGTAGGACGCAGCAGTCCAGGGAAGAAGCAGTAAGAGCTGGGGGAGGAAAGCCCAGAGCTGCTGGGTTGAGGGTCCCTGGTCTGGAAGCCGGCGTGGAGGGTGAATGGGGGCTCCCCTTCATGTCCCTGGGGGAGTGACATGCCAGAGACAGCCCACGTGGGGACTGCTGGAGGCAGACTTTGATGGTACCCAGAAAGGGGGTGGGTGGGGATTTAATGTGATTTGGCTGGAGGACAGTAATTGTGGGAAGGGGCATCGGACAAGTTGGTGAGCTAATTCAACACAAAAACCAGTAGGAGAACACTTCAGTCTCTCTGGTCACTCAATTACAGACCTCAAAGTGGCAATTCTTCAGCAAAAAAACCTTCAAAAACAGACTCCAACGTGAACTGGAATTAATGTGCAAACTAGATACCATCAGATTAGGCCCGAATAAAGACTGGGAGTGGTTGGGTCATTACAAAACCTAAACTTAATTTCCCCCATACTAATTTCCCTCTACTGTTACTCCCACCTTCTTGTCAACTGTTTGTAATGGGCCACTCTCTTACCGCTTCAAAAGTTATTTCTCCTCCCTTGGTATCCTGCTGTTAATTGATTTATCTCGTTCAACTGACCTCACACTTGGTAAAGCACCCCCAGCCTTTCATGTATTTATGCCTGCTCCTGTATCTTTTACTTCATACATCCGATGAAGTGGGTTCTAGCCCATGAAACCTTATGCCCAAATAAATGTGTCTCTAAGGGTACGTCCAGACTACCCGCCCGGATCGGCGGGTAGCAATCGATATATCGGGGATCGATATAGCGCGTCTCGTCTGGACGCGATATATCGATCCCCAAACGCGCTCCAATCGACTCCGGAACTCCAGCAGGGCGAGCGGAGGTAGCGGAGTCGACGGGGGAGCTGCGGCCGTCGATCCCGCGCTGCGAGGACGCGAGGTAAGTGGAGGTAATTCGAAATAAGATACTTCGACTTCAGCTACGCTATTCCTGTAGCTGAAGTCGCGTATCTTATTTCGATAGCTCCCCCTAGTGTGGACCAGGCCTTAAGGTGCCACAAGGACTCCTCGTTTTTTTTGCTGATACAGACTAACACGGCGACCACTGAAACTTGCCACAAGGAGGCGCTGCCCAGGGGTGAGGAGAGCAGGCCCCTGCTGGCCTTGGCATCAATGAATTTTCCCCTCCCTTAAATAGCGGAAGGATGTTAGCTACTCTCCAGTGGTAGGGTGCTACCCCGGAGAGAGAGAGGCAGTAAAAACCCTGCTACGGACCTGCAATCCCATCTGCCAGTTGTTTCCCTATTCTGGGGTGTAAATTACTTCCCCCACACCCAGACTGATCCTGCCCAGACCAGCCCCCCAATCCCCTGCCCCCAGGAGACCAATCCTCCCAGCCTGACACTCCAATCCCACCCCCGGCACAGCTATGGTGGGGGAGGGGGGGAAATTTGGGGGTGCCCCTGTGGGGGTGTGGGAGACACCCCAGCGCAATTATGGTGGGGGAGGGGGTGTCAGTTTTCGGGGGTGGGGAATTTGGGGGTGCACCTGTAGGGGTGGGGAGACACCCAGTGCAGCTACAGCGGGCGAGGAGGGTCAGTTCTCGGGGGGGGGATTTGGGGGGGGCCCTGGGGGGGGGGGGGAGCCCCCGGGCGCGTTAACGGGGGGGGGGGGGGGCCGTTTCGGGGGGGGGGGGGGGTTGTTTCGGGGGGGGGGGGGGGTTGGGTTGTGGGTGGGGGGGAATTTGGGGGGGGCCCGGGGGGGGGTGGGGAGACACCCAGTGCAGCTACAGCGGGCGAGGAGGGTCAGTTCTCGGGGGGGGGGGGGGGGGGGGAGACACCCAGCCCAGCTACGACGGGCGAGGGGGGTTAGTTCTTGGGGGGGATTTGGGGGTGGGTGAGACCCCAGCGCAGTTACGGCAGGCAAGGCGGGGTCAGTTATCAGGGGGGATTTGGGGGTGCACCCGTGGGGGTGGGGGAGACCCCAGTGCAGCTACGACGGGCGGGGGGGTCAGTTCTTGGGGGGATGTGGGGGTGGGGGAGACCCCAGCGCAGCTACGGTGGGCGAGGAGGGTCAGTTCTCGGGTGGGAAATTTGGGGGTGCACCTGTGGGGGTGGGGGAGACACCCAGCGCAGCCATGGCGGGGGAGGGGGTGTCAGTTCTCGGGGAAGGATTTGGGGGTGCACCCATGGGGGTGGGGGAGACCCCCCAGCCCAGCTACGGCGAGCGAGAGGGGTCAGCTCTCGGCGATACTGGAGCAGGGGGCGGGGGGTGAGGGCAGGGTCCCCGGCTGGGGGCGGGGCTGTGGAGCGCGTGACAGAGCCCGAGCCCGGCGCGTGACCCCCGCTGCCCGCGCGAGGCTCGTTGCCTAGCGCGGGGAAGCGGGGCGGGGCCAGGCGGGAAGGGGGTGGAGCCCCTAGTCCCCTCTACTCCCATAGCCCGGAGATGACGTAGCGCGTTACGTGCCGCGCTGTGCTGTGGGGCTCCCTGGAAGGGGGGTTCCCTCAGGGCGGTTGGAGCAGCGGCGCGAGCCGTGACGTAGCCCCTCCCCTTCGCGCGAGGTGGGGGGTTATTTCCGTTAGGGCGGTTGGAGCAGCCGCGCGCGCGCGCGCCGCGAACGTTGGACCCGGCACGTCATCCTGCCCCGCCCAGACCCACAACTGCCCTCGCGGTCACTTGCGGGGATGTGGCAGTCTGCAGGGGGGCCATTGCGGGAAATCCAGGGGGGGAGTGAATCTGTGAGGGGATGTCCATGGGGGGANGGGCTGAGGGGGAAGCAGGGCGGTTGTGGGGGGAGAAGCAGGGTGGGGTGGGAAGCAGGGGGGCTGTGGGGGGGAAGCAGGGGGGCTGTGGGGGGGAACAGGGGGGGTGGGCTGTGGGGGGGAACCAGGGGGGCTGTGGGTTGATGCCGCTGGTGTTCATCCCAGGCATTAACTCCAGGCGTGCCACGGCCTCTGTCCCACCGGAGGTCAGACTAGAGCAGGGGTGGGCAGACTAGACTTAGTGATCAATCGTCACTTACACCAAAAATCACACCACCTTCAGGTTGCCTCCCGTCACTTCGCCCAGATCAACGGGTCCCCGAGATCTCGCACCAAAGACAATGCCTGGAGCCACTCCTGGAATAAACTAGGACAGAGGAATCGGAGAGTTATTTACGGGTTAAAGCGAGCCGACATCTACACCACGAGTTACTAGCTAAATCCGAAGAGCGACTGAGTCTTAGTGATCTGTCCGTTCAAAGCGTCTTTCAGGGCAGACGCAGGATGCAGCCCCCGGTGGTCTCTGGTGGCAGTTTAGGGTCTCTGGCCCCTCCGAGTTCAAATAGCCAAAAAGATGGAAAATTTCCCTGTAGTTTAATTTTATTTCCTTCAGTCAGCTTCCAAGCCCACAGGACGAGCTCCCTGCCACGTAGCGTTTCCCAGGTGCGACCGGGCCATTGACCACTCCTGTGTGTTGCGATGATCCCGCACGGCCCGGCTGATTTTGCTCGTCCTTCTGGGAGGGCCAGGGCATGATTCCCGTTCCCGGGTTCACAAGTTCAGAGCAAACATTTCCAAAGTTATAACGCAAAACTTCCATCTTTCCTGATAGCCTGGGATACAGACATTGCAACTGCGATTCATGCCGGCCGCAGCTTACCCGCGTTTCATAAAGTCTAAAGGCCTTCATAGAAGACTAACAACTATTTTGAGAAAAACGAACACACCGATGACCTGAGCTGGTCTCCGGCTACGAGTTGGTCAGTTCTTAGCTAACGCCTGCAGCCTGGGCAAGAACAGAGCCCACTCCCCTCCCAGAGCTAGGGAGAAAACCCTGGCTCCCAGCCCCCCCCTTGCTCTAACCACTAGCCCCCACTCCCCATCCAGAGCCTGGCCCCCTGAGCACTGGGTGGGAGAGGACATGCCCAGCTCTGGGATGGAGCGGGGGGGGGGGGGTGTATAACAAGCTGGGCAGGGGAAGTGCTGGGCACTAAAGGGCTGTGGAGCCCAATAGGGAGAGGCAGAGGGAGGGGGCTTGCGGGGGGGGGGGGGTGTCTCTGGTCTCTAACCTCCCCCCTGTCCCATGCGGGGTTCGCCTGCTCCTTCGGCCAGCAGCTCCCTAATGGATGGTGCCGTGAGTGAATCAAGTCCATCATGTTCATCTGGAGGGCATTCACATGCCCAAGAAGCGCCCCCCAGCCCGGTAAGGACCCTTCCCCCCCCCCGTCCCTCCCCCCCAGCCCAGAAAGCACCCCTGCCCTGCCCCTTCCCTAAAAATCCCTTTCTCTTCCCCCAGGGGTGCCCCATGCTGAGTGAGTGGGCAGCCATCCAGCCCCAGATCTTCCCTCATCGTCCTGGCCAGCCCCACAGCTCCTGCCCCTTGCAAGGGGAATAGGGGTGAGGGAGAGGCATCCCCCCCAGGCTGTGGGGCAGAACTGCTCCGGCCATGGGGCTGGGTTGGGTTTGGCAGGGTCACACTGTTGGCTCTCCCCCGAGGGATACAGGCGGTGAAGGTGGGGGGGGGCCCGTGTACCGGATCAGAGTGGAGGGGTACCACCTCTTCCATCGCAGTGAGTGGAAAGGGGACCTGGGGGATGGGGAGAGGGGGTCTGGCTCTTGGGTGCTGAGGGGTTCAGCAAAGCCCATGGCAATGTCCCATCTCCACCTGCTGCCTGCGCTTCTCCCCCAGTGCCCCTAATTAACCCCACCCCTTGCCTTCCATGGGGCACTCTGTTCCCTCCCTGGTTTGTGGATGGGTCTAGCTATTTTAGTGCTGGGAGAGCTAAGACAGGATTTGGAGCTGTAAAGGTAAATACCAACCAGGAACTAAAGGGACCAGTAAAGCCACACGCGGCACAAGCTGCAGAAGTGGTGGCGGTACTGAAGGTGTTACAGGTGGAGGATCAGGAAGCCACCCTGGCAATATTTACCAATTCGGACTGGGTGTGCAGAGCAGTCGTGGTGTGACTACCCATTTGGGCAGCTAGGGGTATGTGTAAGATGGGAGATGGAAAGCCAGTAGCTCATGAACAGTACTGGGAGCAAGTGGCCGTTTTAATAAAGGGAAGAAAGGGAGACACGTATGTAACACGTGTGGAAGCACATCAGAAACCAGGGAGCGAGGAAGGATTTTGGAATAACAGGGCAGATGTGTTAGCCAAACAAGCGGCCTTGTTAACACAAGGCAAGGAAGAGGAGGTAGTTGAAGCAGTAACCAGAGCATGAAAGCAGGTGACAAGCCCAGAGACGTTGGATCTACCAGCCCCACAGGAAGAGGACGATGAAATTGAATGATTACTGAAGCAAAAAGCAATCATAGGAAAATGGCATGTAGGTGTGTGGGTGGGGTGTGTGGGTCACTGAGCGTGACTCAGACCTTGGGGAACAGCCTAAAAGGTGGTTAGTGCCTAAGAAAGTCAGGACTGAATTGGTTCAATATGTGCATGAGCAAGGGCATTTTGGGGTGGACACAATTCTGGCAAGGATCAAAGACCCAGGGTGGTGGCCCACCCTAAAGGAAGATGTAAAGCGGTGGTGTAATAATTGTTTGCAATGTGCTATGATCAGCGCAGACCCTCAGGTACAAAAGGGTCCCATTGTTCACCAAAGGATTGAGGGTCCATGGGCCCAGTTACAGATAGATTATATTGGACCCCTGCTAGTCACCCGCGAAATAACAAGTATCGTTTGGGGATTGTAGATCCCTTTACAAAATGGATAGAAGCCATCCCAATAAAAACCAACACAACTTTGACTACAGCCCTGCAATCGTTTAATGTTGTGTTTAGCCAAAGAAATCAACTCAGACCAAGCCACACTTCGGTGAGGAAACTCTGCAGGAAATGTGTAAATTATTAGGCATTTAGCAAAGGTTCCATATTGCGGGCCACCCCCAGTCCTCAGGACAAGTGGCCCGAACTAACCGCACTCTAAAGGATGCTTGAAGAAAAATGGTAAAAGAAAATGGAAAAGATTGGGATGAAAAACTGCCTATGATTCTAGTGGCCTTAAGGTCAGTCCCAGCGAGTCATGGTTATACTCCCTTTGTAGCAGTGACGGGAAGGGATGTGAGAACACCCCAACAATGGTGGCAAGATGTAGATATTCCAGATGGGTGGCAACCCAAAGTGCTAAATGGCCCTTTAGCCAGTACAAATAACTTGCGCTCCGCTCTCTTAGATATGGGAGCCAACAAGGCCGGCGTTTGCCACAGGGCATTGGAGATCTTTGCCACCCCGTAATGGAGGGGCAAGGCCACCCTGCCCGGGGTAGAAGAGGACAACATGTTAAACAGTGAGTCCAAGGGCTCCTCCACCTCCTCAGCTTGGAGGTGAAGGTTTGAGGCCACCCTTTTAAGGAGGTCCTGGTTGGCCCGAAAGTCCTCCTGTGGGACCGAGGGGGGCGGGGCCGCTATCGCCACTTCCTGGGAGGGCGAGGAGGCCGGCACCGAGCTCTGGGTATCCGTAGGCACCGCAGGGTCCACCACTTGGTCGGTCTCCGGGCACGGCACCGAAGACGTGTGTCCCACCGACGTCTTACGCGGCGGCCTGGAGAGGGAGGCTGACGGTGCCTCCGAGGCCCCAGTCACTGAGCGCGGCCCCACCGGGGGCTGCGCCGGGGGCCACGGTGCCCACTGGTACCATTGTCCCGGCCACGAGGCCTGGTGCCACTGCACCTGCTGCGGCACCGAAGGCCCGAGCTGCTCTGCCCGGCCAGCTTGGCTGACGGAGGGATGGCTCCTAGCCGAGGTTGGGCTGACAAACGAGTCTCCGCTGCGTCGAGACCTGGAGGAGTGGCGGTGCTGGGAACGACATCGTCCACGGGACCGCGACCTGGAGCTGGAGGACCGGTACCGACGGTAACTGCTGCTCCTGGAACGACTCCGATGGGCGGACCCGCGATGGCGCAGTGCCGGCGATCGACGCCCAGGACTACGGAGGCGGTATAGTGGAGGAGACTCTGAATGGGACTCCAAGCGGGAGCGGCGACAATATCCGTGCCGCGACCGGCTGTGGTAACCCTTTCTGGACGGGGACCTTGGGCGACGTCCCCTTCAGTCCCGTCGGCATGTGCTCCCTGACGTGGAGCGGTGCCTGGAGTCCCGGGCCAATGGCACCCAGCCAGAGAGCCTTGCGGGTGTCGAGGGCGATGCACGTGGACTCCGCCCTGGAGTGCCGCTGGACGGTGAATGGCGTTGGGAACATTCCCTCGACTGCAACCGGTACCGCTCTGAGGGCGACTGCGGAGAGCCCGTTGGTGGCTTGCCTCTGGAGCGCGGAACCGACGTCTGTGGCGCTCCAGGTACCAGCAGGGACAAGACATCTTGGGCCGCTTGCAAGGCCTCCGGCATGGAAGGCATCCGGACATCCGGAGAGGCCTGCGCCGATGCGGCCGGGCTGCTCCGCTCAACGTGAGTCGGAGGCCTGGAGGCTGAAGGGGATCGAGGACTGCCTGATGCAGGTCTAGCCTCTGCCCCTGGTGCACCACGGTACCGCTGCGTCGAGGGCGTCTTCTTGACCTTCTTATGCCCCGAGGATGGGGAACGGTGCTGACTGGACGAAAGCTGGGGGATCGCCGCGCGCCAACGTCATGGTGCCCGGTGCCAACCCGGAGCAGCGCGCCGGAGTCGGGGTCAGCGCCGACTCCATCAGGATGGCCCGGAGTCGAATGTCCCTTTCTCGTTTCGTCCGGGGCTTGAACGACTTGCAGATCTTGCAACGATTGCTGATATGGGTCTCACCCAAACAGCGTAAACAGTCTGCGTGTGGGTCACTCCTCGGCATAGAACGCCTGCAAATGTCGCACGACTTAAAACCCGGGGCTCGGGGCATGCCCCGGCCCAGGCACTCTAACTAACTAAACTAACTTGAAAACTAAGTAGCTACAGGTACTAAATAGAACGCTAAGGACAAGCTGCAGCGAAGCTGGAGCAGGGCAGTTCCGATGCACCTTCACTGGCAGCAAGAAGGAACTGAGGGTGGGGGGAGTGTGCGGCGCCCCTTATAGCACGCCAAGGCGGCACCACCCCAGGGGTCCCGGGGGGGTGCTCCCCATACGGGTACTGCTAGGGGAAAAACTTCTGTCACCGGTGCACGTGGCAAGCACGCACACCTACTGTGGAATACACATGAGCAATCACTCAAAGAAGAACACTGACTTGGGGTTTTAGTAGAGAAAATACAATGGTTCAAGGGAGAACAATAGATTTGTTTATGGGTAAACTGATGATTCAAGGGTTTTCTTTAGGCTAGACAATAGGAGCTGATCACTCTTGGCTATGGGGGGTGTTTTCTTCCAGGGAGCTCACAAGGCAACTAGACTGCTTCAGTATTTTGGATATAAATTACAGATTTATTACTAGAATTGGTCTGATAATTGCTGAGCTGGGTGTGGGCAGGCATAGGTTCATTAGCATCTGAAGCAGGGATTCCCATGATGCAGTGCGTCCCTGCTTTTTTTGGTCCCAGAGTTCAGTGCAGTTCTCTGTTCCTCATTCTTTATGCTAATCCTTGTCCCATCTTTCATGCAGATGAGGCTAGGGGAGTTGTCTTGGTTCTTCATTCTTTATGCTAATTGAGATGTTTTAATCTTGTCACCTTGTTAGGAGGGGTCGAGGTGTGTCTCCCAACGCCCTTCACTGTTCTCTGCACGCCTTTTCTCTGATCGGTTTTGGTTCCAAGGGGGGGGGGGGGGGGGGGGGGGTCTTTCATGAGTCAGACAGGCTAGATACTGCACCCTGGTTCCCCAAAAACACAGAGCTGACTGGTATCAGAATGGTATAAATACGATGCTCCCAGTTTTGTGAAACGAGGGACCCACTCCCATTACTCATGGGACAATGAAGTTGATAGAAAGGACAGTCAGGTCCACGCCATAACTGGACAAACCACAAAAGGCAAAAATGGGCCACTCACTTGGACAAACTGAGGGATAAACAAATAGTTCAAGCAGCCTTCACGGTTACTACGTGGGAATTAGCAAAACCATTACTAAGGTTCAATTTTTGTCGTGGGTATTTTTAGTAAGTCACAGACAGGACACGGGCAATAAACAAAATGCAGAGAAGCCTGTGACCCGTCCTTGTCTTTCACTAACAATACCCTGGCGGGGGGGAATAACAAATGGAGCCCCGCAGGGGGGATGACTGTTAGCTGCAGCTTTTGCTCTGGCGGCTGACTTAGCCCGGCCACTACTCTGGCCCTGTGGGTTGCTCTGGCCTTATGGGCTTACCACTGGCACTGGGATGGTGATGGTTCCTGCTCTGGCCCCAGGGGGGCCACTGCTTCAGTGTTGGGGGTGACAGCTGCTAAAACGGAGGTCCATTCAAGTCACAGAATCCATGACCTCTGCAACAGAATTGGATACTTAACCATTACAAAAAAAAAGTGTTGATATCTCTAGAGGTTTTTGTGGTGTTTAGCTCCCATGCAGACTTTCTGATGTGCTGAATCTCACAGGGCTGAGCGATCAGTGAAGCTTTTCCCACACTCACGGCCTTCGTAGGGTGTCTCTGCGGTGTGCATTCTCTGATGTGTAGAAAGTTGTGAGCTCTGAGTGAAGCTTTTCCCACACTCACAACACTGATAGGGCCTCTCGCCTGTGTGGATTCTCTGATGTTTAGAAAGGGCTGAGCTGCTAGTGAAACGTTTCCCACACTCACTGCATTTATAGGGCCTCTCCCCTGTGTGGATTCTCTGATGTTGACAAAGGTCTGAGCTGCTAGTGAAGCATTTTCCACACTCACTGCATTCATAGGGCTTCTCCCCTGTGTGGATTCTCTGATGGTTAAGAAGGCCTGATCGGAAAGTGAAGTTTTTCCCGCACTCACAGCATTCATAGGGCTTTTCCTTTGTGTGGATTCTCTGATGTGCAGTAAGGCTTGACCTCTGAGTGAAGCTTTTCCCGCACTCACCGCACTTGTAAGGTTTCTCCCCTGTGTGGATTCTCTGATGCTGAATAATGTTTGAGCTGTGAGTGAAGGTTTTCCCGCACTCACCGCATTCGTAGGGTCTCTCTCCCGTGTGGATTCTCTGATGCGTAGTCAGGTCTGAGCTGCGAGTGAAGCTTTTCCCGCATTCACGGCATACGTAGGGTCTCTCCCGCATGTGGATTTTCTGGTGTTGAAAGAAGGCCGAGCTGCCACTGAAGTTTGTCCCACACTCACCGCATTCATAGGGTCTCTCTCCTGTGTGGATTCTGTGATGCGTAATAAGGTCTGAGCTCTGAACGAAGGTTTTCCCGCACTCACAGCATTCATAGGGCTTCTCCCCTGTGTGGATTCTCTGATGTTTAATAAGGTTTGAGCTGGAAATGAAGCTTTTCCCGCACTGGCCGCATTCATAGGGTCTCTCACCCGTGTGGATTCTCTGATGCGTAGTAAGTTCTGAGCTCTGAGTGAATCTCTTCCCGCACTCGCCACATTCATAGGGTCGCTCACCCGTGTGGATTCTCTGATGCGTAGTAAGTTCTGAGCTCCAAGTGAATCTTTTCCCGCACTCGCTGCATTCATAGGGCCTCTCCCCTGTGTGGATTCTCTGATGACTAATAAGGTTTGAGTTCTGAGTGAAGGTTTTTCCACACTCCCTGCATTCATAAGGTTTCTCACCTGTGTGAATTCTCTGGTGTCTAATAAGGGATGAGCACTCAGTAAAGGTTTTTCCACACTCCCTGCATTCATAAGGTTTCTCCCCTGTGTGTATTCTCTGATGTCTAATAGGGGATGAGCAGTCACTAAAGGTGTTCCCACACTCAGTGCATGTATTTTTTCTCTTTCCCCTGAGGATTTCCTGCTGGGCTGTGGTTTCCTTGAGGTCCTTCTGAGTTCCCCGACAGTAAATTAATTTACCCGATTTCTCCCCTGGCTGGTTTCCCTGCTCCCTCTCTGGTCTGTGCTGAATCTCACAGGATTTTCCCTGCTCATGAATCGTGGACACATCCCCTTTGGATCTTTGCGATAATGCTCTATGTGATTCTACTTGCTCAGCATCTTCTTGATGAGAATTTTGCTCCTTAGTCTCACGTAGCATCGCGTCACCTGCCGTGATAGAGACAGAAACCTCAAACAGGGATGGAAAAAGGAAGACCAAACCAAAAAATGTGCTGGAGAGAGGTCAAATAAAAATCAGGAATTGAACTCCCCCAAATGGGAGAGAGGAGGTGATTAATTCAGCCTTCCCATCCCATCCAAATTCTCAGTGAGAAGGGAGGAAGCTAATGCCAGGTGTCAGATAAAATCTGTAGGAAGCCATGTGCTATCTCTGCACTGAGGACACCACATCTGCTGGGGACAATCCTGAACTAAGAGAGCTCCAAGGTCATTGTAGGGGATCCCAGATGTTTATTTCAGCCACTTACAGATTCTGAGTTGGTTTAATGTGTCTTTGCCTGTGCAGGCAGCTCTCAGGATCTCTCTTTCCTCTGAACCCTGGAGGTCTGGGACCCACGGTTCTTCCCCGTGTTCCAGCTGGGAAATCACATCAGGTTTGGAAACTGGAAACCCTGCTTAGATTAAAGGAAAAAAATGAGATTGGGGAAATTCAAAAGACTTTGTCATAAAAAATTGTCTATTAATTTAACTCCAGTCCTTCGTAAACCAATAAAATCTCAGGGCCAGTTCCCCAGGTCCTCAAAGGTGGAGAACACTGATTATGAGGGACTAAACTACCCACGTATCTGCTGAGAACTCACATAGATAGACACTGTGTGAGTCTGTACACATATATTCACTATTTTACAAAATTATGATGTTTAGTACAAAGTATGCCTTTTTGAGGTTTCATTTAAAATGCATAATCCACTGAACATTAGCGTTCTGTTATAATAAGTGTAGCAACACTATGTATGTAAAGTTATGAAATTTTAATGTATGATATTCCTGAAAATATGTTACAATTCTGGGGAATACCCACAGACCTGTTCCTCAGAGAGCAAGGCTATCGCTTGGTTAAATGGCCATTCTCTGGTAGTGGGGAGGTGTGAACAAGAAATTTACTTTCCATTACAGGGGCTGCATGACGTTCACATCCACAACAGACAGCCAGTCATCATGACAGCTAAAAATGGAGGATGTTTCCAGTACAAAGTGATGAACAAACTTGAGTCTCTCTCTCTCTCCCTCCCTCTCCCCTTTTCTCTCTGCTCACGAAATCAACAACTCCTGAAGAACTGAGCGTGTGAGGATGGGGAGTCCTGGCTGATAGGAAACGCAGCCTGTCACAAGATATGGTGAGAGAAAGACATTTGCTTTGAATCCGTTTTAGCTTGTTAAGTTAGAAGTTGGTTTGCATTGTATCTTTTATTCCTTTTGTAACCAATTTTTAATTTTACTCCTCATTACCTGTAGTCACTTAAAATCTTTTCTTTCTGTAGTTAAACCTGTTTTATTGTTTTATCTAACCAGTTTGTTTGGATTAAAGTGTGTGGGAAACTCTATTTGGGATAACAAGGCTGGTACATGTGAATTTGCACTGATTAAGTGAAAAACTTTATATGAGCTTGCAGTGTTCAGTAGAGTTACATGCTGGAGACTGTTTAACTGTCCAAGAGGGGCTATTCTCACAGTAAAACAGTGTAAAAGGCACCCAAGGGTGGAGAATTGAGGGAACACAGCTGTTCAACAGTCCAAATTGTACCCTGGGTAATGTCACAGACACACATTATGAAAGAGGCTCCTACAAAACAGAGAAGGTAAATCCATGCCCCAGAAAGTGAAGACTCCAGACCGAGGGCAAGTCTCCCTGGCTCTGCTTCTTGCTGACAGAGAGGCCCAGAGACAAAGAGAGTCCTGGGGAAGCTGGGAACAGTAAGCATGGGCTGGTGGGGTTCAGTGGAGAAAGGGAACAGGAAGGGCAGGGATATTACTAAATGCAGGATCTCAGCAGTGCTAGATGTGAAGAAAGCACATATTGTGGAATTGGTGAATCTAGTGAGTCCGGTGTAATGGGAGGGAGTATGAAAATCCCTGGGTGTGGAGAACGCTGGGAAATTAGAAGCTATAATTCAGGAGCAACAGACTCTAATTCATCTGGAAAAGCAGCATGCGAAAAATAAGAAGGTAATGTGACTTCAGGAATGTTGGAGCCCAAGATCGAAGGAGCCTGCAGAGAAGAGAGATTGTGGCTACTGCTGGGGGAACAAGACTCGCCATGGCTCGAGAAGTGTCTTTACCAACCCAGGCCATTTTCACATTCTTGGTTGCAATCCAGAGGAGTTGTGTCATCTGTAATGCTGGGTGATTTTCAATGTTCTGCTGCTGGAGCTCCCCTGTCTGGATGCTCCCAGCCAGCATTCAAGGATGCACTGAGTGTCTGAGTGATAAGTCACCCTGGATCAGCCGCTCTGAATCCATCAGCCTGCTTGTTACACCCCAGGCACATTCTGGCATCCACCAGCCTTGGATGCCCTGGCATGAGAGAGAAACACTCTCAAACCTGACTGCCAAGGAGGAAGGATGCTTGGTGGATGCCCCAGCCCAGAAGCCATTACAACCCTTGTCTGTGGGAGCCAAATATCTCAAGACCCAGACCGGAGACCTGTTGCCTATAACTGTCCAGCTGGAGTCAGAGTCCCAGGGAGTTACCTGCACTGAGGAGCCCGGAGGACTGAAGCTCCAGGAAGCATGGGAGGAAGTGGCCGAGGGAGGTGGAGTGAGTGGTATCTCCCACCCATGTAAGGTCTGCCACTGTTAGGGCCCTCGGCTGGGACCCGGTTGAGTCGGGTGGGCCCAGGTCCCCCTACCCCAGCTGCCACCCCCACTTTGGTGGCGGCCCCGGGATCTGGTCACAAGGCATTTGAAGGATACTGTACTGACTCTGGCCACTAGGCCATGCAGTCCTGCGCTGGAGGGCGGCCATATCGTCTCGGGCCATTAGGCCACGCAGCCCAACACCTAAGGGCGGCCACTTTGACTCTGGCCACTGAGCCGCAGTGTCTTGAATCCCAGGGCAGTCCAGTAGACTGTAACCACGGTGTCACCACAGGCACGATCCACCCCAAAGGAGGACGGGGTTTGCACACACCACCGCACGCAGTGGAGAATGCAGACAACGACTGGGCCCTGTCGGAAGGCCCCAGTGGGAGGATAGTGCCAAGAGAGTAATCTTTCTTTGCCCGCCTGTCCGTGGCCTTGCCTGAGATGGAGACTGAGAAGATATTGAAATGGCAGCGAGGACCCCAAGGCGTTCCTGGTAACATTTCAACGGATGGCCACCGCCGCCAGGTGCCCCCAGGGCATTGGGCCACCCTGTAGACCCCGTATCTGACCGGGACAGCGCAGAAGGCCTACCGGGGGATTAACCACAACACTTACCACCGTTGTTTTCACCAGGAAAGGTATCCTCCATAGGCCAGGGCCCCGAGCGGTAGCCCAATGCCTACGAGACAGTGCCTGGTGATGGTTGGAACCAGAGAAGGGATCAGGGACCCAGGTGGTGGAGACCGGGGTCCTTGAACAATTCACCCAGATCTGATGGAGTACTACCTGGCAGCTGACAGGGAGGAGGCTCGGCTTTGGAGGTCCAGGAGCCCGGAGAGGATGGCAGGGGAGAGTCCCCATGAAACAGGGCTGAGGGAACGCCGATGCTTATCATGATTTCTGGCCAAACCCTGAACACAGGTGCCCCGTCAACCGGGCCCAGAGCAGGTGTGAACGAGATCTGCAGGAGAGGCAAAGTCCACCACAGGGAGAAACTAGGTCCGGAGGATCCTGAGACTGCTGCTGTGAGTATAGTCATGAGGGGCACTTTTGCCAGGAGGATGAGGTGGACGAGGCTTTCTTCAGGCAACTAACAGAAGTTACTAGATCACAGGCCCTGGTTCTCATGAGGGACTTCAATCACCCCAATATCTGCTAGGAGAGCAATACAGCAATGCACAGACAATCCAGGAAGTTTTTGGAAAGTGTAGGTGACAATTTCCTGGTGCAAGTGCTGGAGGAACCAACTAGGGGCAGAGCTCTTCTTGACCTGCTGCTCACAAACCGGGAAGAATTGGTAGGGGAAGCAAAAGTGGATGGGAACCTGGGAGGCAGTGACCATGAGATGATCGAGCTCAGGATCCTGACGGAAGAAAGGAGAGCAGCAGAATACAGACCCTGGACTTCAGAAAAGCAGACTTTGACTCCCTCAGGGAACTGATGGGCAAGGTCCCCTGGGAGAATAACATGAGGGGGAAAGGAGTCCAGGAGAGCTGGCTGTATTTTAAAGAATCCTTATTGGGATTGCAGGAACAAACCATCCCAATGTGAAGAAAGAATAGTAAATATGGCAGGCGACCAGCTTGGCTTAACAGTGAAATCCTTGCTGGTCTTAAACACAAAAAAGAAGCTTACAAGAAGTGGAAGCTTGGACAAATGACCAGGGAGGAGGATAAAAATATTGCTCAGGCATGCAGGGGTGAAATCAGGAAGGCCAAATCACACTTGCAGTTGCTGCTAGCAAGAGATGTTAAGAGTAATAAGAAGGGTTTCTTCAGGTATGTTAGCAACAAGAAGAAAGTCAAGGAAAGTGTGGGCCCCTTACTGAATGGGGGAGGCAACCTAGTGACAGAGGATGTGGAAAAAGCTAATGTACTCAATGCTTTTTTCGTCTGTCTTCACGAACAAGGTCAGCTCCCAGACAACTGCACTGGGCAGCCCAGCATGGGGAGGAGGTTACCAGCCCTCTGTGGAGAAAGAAGTGGGTCAGGACTGTTTAGAAAAGCTGGACGAGCACAAGTCCATGGGGCCAGATGCGCTGCATCCGAGGGTGCTGAGGGAATTGGCGGATGTGATTGCAGAGCCATTGGCCATTATCTTTGAAAACTCATGGCGATCGGGGGAGATTGGAAAAAGGGAAATATAGTGCCCACCTTTAAAAAAGGGAGGAAGGAGAATTTGGGGAACTACAGACCGGTCAGCCTCACCTCAGTCCCTGGAAAAATCATGGAGCAGGTCCTCAAAGAATCCATTTTGAAGCACTTGGAGGAGAGGAAGGAGAGGATCAGGAACAGTCAACATGGATTCACCAAGGGCAAGTCATGCCTGACCAACCTGATTGCTTTCTATGATGAGATAACTGGCTCTGTGGATGAGGGGAAAGCAGTGGATGTGTTATTCCTTGACTTTAGCAAAGCTTTTGATACGGTCTCCCACAGTATTCTTGCCAGCAAGTTAAAGAAGTATGGGCTGGATGAATGGACTATATGGTGGATAGAAAGCTGGCTAGATTGTCGGTCTCAACGGGTAGTGATTAATGGCTCCATGTCTAGTTGGCAGCCGGTTTCAAGCGGAGTGCCCCAAGGGTCGGTCCTGGGGCCGGTTTTGTTCAACATCTTTATTAATGATCTCGAGGATGGCGTGGACTGCACCCTTCGCAAGTTTGCAGATGACACTAAACTGGGAGGAGTGGTAGATATGCTGGAGGGTAGGGATAGGATACAGAGGGACCTAGACAAATTAGAAGATTGGGCCAAAAGGAACCTGATGAGGTTCAACAAGGACAAGTGCAGAGTCCTGCACTTAGGACGGAAGAATCCCATGCACCGCTACAGGCTACGGACGGAATGGCTAGGCAGCAGTTCTGCAGAAAAGGACCTGGGGATTACAGTGGATGAGAAGCTGGATATGAGTCAGCAGTGGGCCCTTGTTGCCAAGAAGGCTAATGGCATTTTGGGCTGTATTAGTAGGAGCATTGCCAGCAGATCGAGGGAAGTGATTATTCCCTTCTATTCGACACTGGTGAGGCCACATCTGGAGTACTGCGTCCAGTTTTGGGCCCCCGCTACAGAAAGGATTGGGACAAATTGGAGCGATTCCAATGGAGGACAACAACAATGATTAGGGGTCTGGGGCACATGACTTATGAGGAGAGGCTGAGGGAACTGGAATTGTTTAGTCTGCAAAAGAGAAGAGTGAGGTGGGGATTTGATAGCTGCTTTCAACTACCTGAAGGGGGTTTCCAAAGAGGATGGAGCTCGGCTGTTCTCAGTGGTGGCAGATGACAGAACAAGGAACAATGGTCTCAAGTTGCAGTGGGGGAGGTCTAGGTTGGATATTAGGAAACACTATGTCACTAGGAGGGTGGTGGAATCTCCATTCTTAGAGGTTTTTAAGGCTCGGCCTGACAAAACCCTGGCTGGGATGATTTAGTTGGGGTTGGTCCTGCTTTGAGCAGGGGGTTGGACTAGATACCTCCTGAGGTCTCTTCCAACCCTGATCTTCTATGAGTCTATGAGTGTGTCTATCGCTTCCCTGTTGAGAATATTTTAAAGTGCTGTAAAATCCACAGGCACTCTCTAACACGGTCTACTCTTTAAAGTTTTGCCAGGATAGCTTTGTTGCTTAGGGCTGTACAAAATCACTCCCTACCCCATCCAACAGAACAACGTTGGCAAAAGATTCAATATAGACACAGTTATGGTGGCAAAAAGTCCATTACAAAAAACGAAGGAAACTGAATACCCATCAACTATTTTACTGCAGAGCTAAGGTTGCCCGGTGCTGTCTCCTGCCTTTCACCATATGGACGGCGGCTAAACTTAAACCTCTGCAAACCAGAAAATGAAGTTAATGTCCACGCCACCCCTGCAATGTATCCTTAACTGTGCTCACACCCCCAGCCCTGCAGCTGGTAAGAGCCACTGGGAATGGTTCTGTCAGAGTGGTGGAAAGGTGAATAAACTACCCCAGTCCCTGGAGAATTCTCCATCTGTTCAAATCTTCATGTCAAGGCCGGATGCCTTCCTGGAAGATGATTTAGTCCAACACAAGGTATTCAGCTCAGTACAGCAGAGACCGGATGAAATTTTACAATCTGGGTGATACAGGAGATCAGCCTAGATGACCAAATCATCCCTTCGAGCCTTAAAATTCTATGAATCTAGAATAGGTACGAGGAAGGACTAAGAACGTGCCATTGTTTGTGTTGTGTTCACAGATGGGAATCCCAGCATTTATCCGCACGCCCTCCAGCTGTGTGCCCTGGGTCAGCTGTAGCTGTAACTGAACCCTGGAGGGAGCAGTTGGCGCAGCCTGGCAGAGCTGTGACCATGGTATGCAGAGAGGTGTATGTGAACCCTGAGGGACCGAGTCTGCCCCATTTCACTGCTCAGTGTTGTAGGTTGTGTCAGTGAAGGCGCACAAAGGGGAGTTCTTGCGCGGAGGATTGTCAGGCTGGTGGGATACACGCTAGTGGTGTCCAGGGCTCAGTGAGGGGCAAGTGAAGGTAACGACTCAGAAGGAATTCTCACGGTGAGGGTAGGGGAGTGGGATCATTTTGCAAGTCGGAGCCTGTTTGTGTGGAGTAGGCTCAGTGTTCGAGTGAGGGGCAGGGGTTGGAAGCTTCTTTTCTTTATGCGGGACCCAAACCCCAGTTTTACCGTCGCAAAGAGAAGATATGTGACATTGTGCTGTACTGCTCCTGTGCTCTGTTCCCAAAGTGTTGTGTAGCAGGGGAGGGTAGAGTGTTAGTGTGTGTGTCACTGGCATGTCGGGGTGATGCTGAAACAGGGCAGAGTACAAGTTGCATTGTAGGGGTGACGTGTACCTTATTTCATCATTTCCCCTTCTAAGAACCGAGGGGACGGGAATCCTTACCCAGTGAGGTCACATTCTCATAGTTCTCCTGCATGACGGCTCTGTAGAGGGATCTCTGAGAGGGGTCCAGCAGAGCCCCCTCTTCCCTGGTGAAATACACAGCCACCTCCTCAAAGGTCACCGGCCCCTGAAAGAGCAAGAGTCCAACACTCAGTACCTGCTGCCCCACTCACAGCCCCACTATTCATGGGGAAGAGGAGCCCATCAAACGAAAGCTCTGGATGGTTTTGCATCCCACCTCCACACCACTCAGAGCATCCAGGAAACACCAGGGTGAGGGGACGAAGAGAGAGCCCCTTGTCTCTCCCAGCAGATCCATCACACACCTACTAGCCACAGACTGATACAGGAGGTGGAGCCCCTAGCTGGATATAAAGATTGTCTTGCGATTGTATAGTGAATTTAAATATTTAGTGGCTACTTTTTGTAGATAATATTTTTTTTATTTATTTAAAGTACTAACTATTCTGAGTAACACAGGGCCCTGGGGTCATGTAGTAATTTTTCTTGTCAGAAGTGGGTCGTGGTGCAATGAAGTTTAAGAACTTCTGGCTTAGAGCATCCAGGAAACATCAGGGTGAGGGGACAAATCTCCTAGTAGCTTCATCACACACCTACTAGCCACAGACTGATACAGGAGATGGAGTCCCTAGCAGGGTCCAGGGAGAGCTCCCTGGTAGGAAGCCCAACACCCTCCTCATTGTGAGGAGCTGGATATGAGGGGAGGGGAATCTCCCCTAAGCCTGACTGGTGGGTGCCCCCTTCATATCTCACAGCAGCCGCTGGTTAGTCGGGTCAGGCCCCAGCACTGGGAGTCTGGTCAGTTTTCCTAGCCCCACGTAGGTGGGTTATTTTCTGTTCCACAAATTAGAGCATTTCCACCTACGAACCTCATGGGTTTGTTCCTAGAATCTAGGCCAGTTATTAAACAACTCCCAGCAGGTTTGTCACAACCTGTCCTCCTCCCTTTCTCCACCCTGTGCATTTCCTGCCCCACTCCAACCAGACTGCGCAAACCTTCCATCTCCGGTGTATTTGCTGTCCCTCTCCCTCCTGCAGGAACCCACCAAAAACTCCCCGATAATCCCTACCTGAACTGGCTCCTCTGCAGCCATTTCTCTCCCCTGTCCCAAGGGAGGATGGGATGAGCTGGAGCGAAACATGGACGTCATTCTGCAGCCTGGCAGGGCGAGAAGGGCAACTGTGGAGGTTTCAGAACAGGCTTTAGTTCATTTCACAGCACACTTTCTCCAGGCCCTTTCCCTGCAGACAGACATCCTAGATTCTGCCACGCTGGGAAAATGCTTGATCGCTTTATTGCAGTGTAGATCTGGCCCCTCCTGCCAGGCTAAGTCCACAGAGACATTTTTAACCTCCCTCCCCGTAACAAAATCTCTCAACACAATGCTAGAAAAGAGCAGAACCAAAGGAGTCACTTTGGGGGATTCCCTCTGACACTGACCCCCGAGCAGTGCACACCCCGGCAGGGGAAATATGGAGTCAGGAATTGGCTTTTTCTCTCTCTGATTTTACCCAGGGATGCTGAAATACAAGTCTCTGGGCAGATGGGAGATCTAGAAATCCCTCTTGCCACTTATTTCTCCCACGACCCCTTTCAGTCTCTTTTTCCCCTTCTATCTTCTTTGCCCCGTCCCCTCTCCCTGCCCATCTGGCTGGGAAAGTCCCATTCCTGGGTTGTTTGCTCCCCCATGGCTGGATTTGCTCCTGCAATTGCTAATGGGAGGAGAAATGAGGAGGGGCTGTTTGTGCAGAGTCACTTTCATGCCAGTCCCCAGCACTTTCCCTGAGGTCTCTCAGTTACTTGGAATGTCTGGCTCAGAATTTGGTATTAACAGGGCCTAGGGCTGCCCTAGGGGGCTAGTACCAGGTGGAGAAAGTCCTCATCTTGGCCGGGCACAGAGAAAACTTTAATTCAGGTCACTTCCCAGGACAGAACCCCACTGGGGGAGCAGCAGCTGCTAAGCTTGGTCTCCCAGATCACAATGGAGGCTGCAGCGTCTGACTCAGGAAACTGAACCCCCGTATCCGAGCAGAGGGACAGAGAATTTGAGCAGCCTTCCTTCCCTTAGCAACAACCAGAGCTCTCTGGGGAGAGCAGCTAATGAAACCACCTCCCCATAGGGACAGCTGCTGATCTCATTTGCCCCACTGTTCATCTGGAGTCACTCCTTGTCTTTCCTTGCCGTGACTCCGGATTAACACTGGTCTCCATGATACCAGAAGCACAGTTCAGAAAGGAGGAGGCCAGAATCCTCTTCAACAGATCACTGTGTGGCAGTGCTAACCCCCTTTCCACCTCTCTCCCTCACCCCCAGATCTAGGACAAGGACTCAGGGGAAGAGTTTTCCCCACCGAACCAGAAGTTCCTGCAGTTTTCCAGAGGAGAGAGAAGCAAAATCTGTGTTGATGTCACCTCACAGTGTCTGATACATGGATAGAAAGTTACCACCAGCCTCTGCTGGCCAGTCACACAGGCAGAGGGAGCCCTGGGGGATGCTTCTTTAACAGGAGAAGGGAAGGCCTGAAAGGCCAAAATAGGTAAGAAATGCCCTGTCACTAGCAAATAATGGCCACCATGGATCCACCCCAGAGGTGGCTGCATCTTAGCACTGTGGGAAGCAACCCCTCACGGAGTCCATTTGTCATGGGGTTTGGGATACTTCGGGACCCACGCTGCACTCAGAGCGACCTCCTCAGCCCTGTAGCCCTAAGGATTAAATCTGCTTGTTCGTATAAATATCTTTTTTATAACTTTGAGTATTTGATGTAATAGGCTTATAGATTTATATTAAGAATAAGTTTGGCTGTAATGCAAGAGACCTACAGGCCAAAACCCTGTATGCTAAGCTAAGGCAAAGTTAGCACATTTTTGGGACCCTTACCCAGAAAAGTAATAATAGACAAAACACCCACACAGATGTCGAGAGACCTTTTGCCTAAACCAATGAACAATGGAAAATGGCAAAGGGGATTTTTTTTCAAAGTGGTATGACAAACGTAACAAGTACACCACAAATGCGTACTTACCTGTCATTCATACGCACATACATATTAGCCTATGGGGTAAGTGTACCCTAACATTTCTGTGGGGGAAGGATGAAATTTGGGCATACGAGGAAGGATTTCCGATCAATGCCCTATATAAAAGGCGAGGCAGCTCGCCATTAGGCAGGCAATCTACCCACCTATCTACTCCTGTCTACTCTTCATTGCCTCCACCGACGTATCGATGCTACCCAGCTACGACGGCTATTAACGATTAGTAGGCCGTACTTTATTTCTTTTCAAACTGTAAGTTTAAAGGGACCTGGTTTCCCTTATATTTTATTTTAGTAAAGCGTACAGGGTTAAGTTAAAGAGTAAGAGACTTTGACAACTCCGCATTTAAGCTTCCTCTGCCAGAGGTGTGGAAACGGTAGCGCCACAGGCATGGTCCCGTATCTGCCAACACCAGGTTATTCAAACAGAGTGTGAACTTTCAAGCATAAATATTGCATTATCGTATGTATCTTTAAATAACAGTAATACAAGTGTAACTCTGTAATTCTAACTGTTTTTTACCATTTTGCTTATTATTTCATTGATTTTAATAAAAGGTCTTTAGGACTATATCCGTCTCTGTGTAAGCTTCCCTGAAGTTCCTTTTATAAACTCTGTGAAGCCTGATTCAGGACGAACTTTATCTTCTGATCAAATAAACTGGCGAGCCAAAACCCATACTAATCAATATCCATAATAATTAATATTAAAATTATTAATTAAGTAAAACTTAATTACATAAAATTAAATTAAGTTGATAAATTAAATCAACACTGCTAACACGCCCCAAATCAGGCTACAGCCCGTGCCAGCTGGAGCAAAGAAAAGGGTCCAGCCAACTCTCCTATTACCAGCTGGGACCCACTGATCCCCCAAACAGGGGGAGGCCTCTGGCNTTGGAATGAGGGGGGAAAGGGAGGGCGGTTTGAAGGGATTTTACGGGGCTATAAAGTAAGGGGGAAAGGGAGGCGGTTGGAAGGGATTTCACGGGGCTATGGAATAAGGGGGAGGGAAAGGGGGGCGGTTTGAAGGGATTTCACGGGGCTATGGAATAAGGGGAGGGGAAAGGGGGGCGGTTGGAAGGGATTTCACGGGGCTCGGGAATAAGGGGAGGGGAAAAGGGGCGGTTGGAAGGGATTTCACGGGGCTATGGAATAAGGGGAGGGGAAAGGGGGCGGTTGGAAGGGATTTTACGGGGCTATGGAATAAGGGGAGGGGAAAGGGGGCGGTTGGAAGGGATTTTACGGGGTATGGAATGAGGGGGGAAAGGGAAGGCGGTTTGAAGGGATTTTACGGGGCTATGGAGTAAGGGGGAAAGGGGGGCAGTTTGAAGGGATTTCACGGGGCTATAGAATAAGGGGGGAAAAGGGGGGCGGTTTGAAGGGATTTTACGGGGCTATGGAGTAAGGGGGGAAAGGGGGCGGTTTGAAGGGATTTTACGGGGCTATGGAATAAGGGGGGAAAGGGGGGCGGTTTGAAGGGATTTTATGGGGCTATGGAATAAGACGGGGGAGGGGATATGAGTCAGCAGTGTGCCCTTGTTGCCAAGAAGGCTAACGGCCTATTGGGCTGCATTAGTAGGAGCATCGCCAGCAGATCGAGGGACGTGAGGAGAGATTAATAAGACTGGGACTTTTCAACTGGGAAAAGAGACGGCTAAGGGGGATATGCTAGAGGTCTATAAAATCATGACAGGGGTGGAGAAAATAAATCAGGAAGTGTTATTTACTCCTTCTCATAACACAAGGACTAGGGGTCACCCAATGAAATGACTAGGCAGCAGGTTTAAAACAAACAAAAAGGACGTATTTCTTCCCAAAACGCACAGTCAACCTGGGGAACTCCTTGCCAGAGGATGTGGTGAAGGCCAAGACCATAACTGGGTTCAAAAAAGAACGAGATCAGTTCATGGAGGACAGGTCCATCGATGGCCATTAGCCAGAATGGGCAAGGATGGTGTCCCTACCATGGGCGGCGAGTTATATTCTCTCGGGGTGCCCGGGCTCCAGGAATATTCAGGGCTAAGGGCCCTGCTCCACCAATATTTGGAGCTGGGTCTCTGCCCCAGCCCTGCCTGGAGCGGGCCCTGGCCCTTGCCAGCCCCCCCCCCCCCCCCCCCCCCCCCCCCCCCCCCCCCCCCCGGGG
>QXTE01000743.1:41793-93700 GCA_003942145.1 Platysternon megacephalum
CCCCCTCCCCTCACCCAAACTCCCTCCCAGAGCCTGCACCCCAGACCCCCTCCCCTCACCCAAACTCCCTCCGAGAGCCTGCACCCCAGACCCCCTCCCCTCACCCAAACTCCCTCCCAGAGCCTGCACCCCAGACCCCCTTCCCTCACCCAAACTCCCTCCCAAAGCCTTAGGCAGGTAGGGGCTGGAGTTTGGGGGTGGGGGGTGGGGCAACGGGTTCTGGGCACCACCAACATTTCTACAAACCTGCCGCCCCTGTCCCTAAACCTCTGAGTGCCAGAAGCTGGGACTGGCCGAGGCGGGATGGATCATTCGATCGTCACCCTGCTCGGTCCATTCCCTCCGGGGCGCCTGGCACTGCCCACTGTCGGGCTGGACGGACCTTTGCTGTGACCTGGTCTGGCCGCTCTTACGGCCCTTATGACACCCGGCAACCCTAGGGTGGCACCCTGCCGCCTCCCTTAGACATTGCGGGGCCAGCGCAGATATGGCGGGGGAGGGGGTGTCAGTTATCAGGGGGGGAATTTGGGGGTGTGCCCGTGGGGGGGGGAGACACTCAGCGCGGTTACAGCGGGGGAGGGGGTGTCAGTTATCAGGGGGGGTTTGGGGGNGGGTGCGCCTGGGGGGGAGACCCCCAGCACAGCTACGGCGAGCGAGAGGGGTCAGTTCTCGGCGACCCGGGAGCGGGGGTGTGTGGGCGGGGGAGGGAGGATGTGGGCGGAGTCCCCGGATGGGGGGCGGGGCTGAGGAGCGCGTGACCCCTCGCGCGGGGGCGGGAAGGGGGAGCTGCCCACTCTTCCCATCTACTCTCAGAGCCGGGGGGTGGGGCCGTAAGGCGGCTGGGAGCAGCCCGGAAGTGACGTGTTGTTTGACGTGCCGACGGGCTCCCTGGAGGTGGGTTCCCTCAGGGCGGTTGGAGCAGCGCCGCGAGCCGTGACGGAAACCCCCCTCCCCCTCCCCCGCGCGCGGTGGGTTTTTCCGTTAGGGCGGTTGGAGCAGCGAACGTTGGCCCGGGCACGTCATCCTGACCCGCTGAGACTTGCGGGGATGGGGGGTTCGATCCGCGGGGTGGGGGCGTGGCTAGGGGGTTGGGGGGCGGGAAATCCATGGGGTGTGGGGGGTGAGAGGTTGTCCATGGGGCAGGGGTCTGGGGGGGAAAGGGTGTGGCTGGGTTGTGGCTGTGGGGGGGGAGCAGTGGGGGTGTGGGAAGTGGGGTGGCTGGGGGAGGGAAGCTGCGTGGCTGGGGGGGGGGAAGCTGTGGGTGGAGGTTGGGTGTGTGGGTGGGGGAAGGGGTGTGTGGGTGGGCGGGGGGAAGCAGTTTGGATGTGGGAGATGAGGGAAGTGCGGTGGTGGGGGAGGGATAGCTCAGTGGGTTGAGCATTGGCCTGCTAAACCCAGGGTTGTGAGTTCAATCCTTAAGGGGGGGCCACTTAGGGATCTGGGGCAAAATCAGTCAGGGATGGTTGTTGGTCCTGCAGGGGACTGGACTCAATGACCTTTCAAGGTGACTTCCAGTTCTAGATTCTAAGCTTCTGGGAAGCAGGGAGGTGGCTGTGGGTTGGTGCTGCTGTAGTTCATCCAGGCATGAACTCCAAGCATGCCATGGCCTCCAACTCTCCAGACTGGAGGATCACAGCCCTCCCCTCATAGACACTACACTCCAGCACTCAGCCCTCCCCAGTCGGGCAGCAGGGAACATTTCTATCCCCCCGGCCAACAGGGGTAACGCTCAGGGAATTTCCTGCAGGCAGCAGCCTAGACTTAGTGATCAGTCGTTACTTACCCCAAAACTCACACCACCTTCCGGTTGCCTCCAGTCACTTCCCCCAGGTCCCCTGGATCTCCCACCAAAGACAATGCCTGGAGCCGCTCCTGGAATAAACTAGGACAGAGGAAGCCGAGAGTTATTTACAGGTTAAAGCGAGCCGACGTCTACACCACGAGTTACTAGCTAAATCCGAAGAGACCTTTGTTCCCGTGCTTGGTATTCCAGTCCAGACCGCCTTTTGTGGCTTCTTCGGCTTTCCCCAAAACAACCAGCCTCAGGGCCATGGGACAGCCAGACTGTTGATGTTCTTTACTTTGCTGGCCTTGATTTGAAGTTTCTGCAGCTTCTTGCTTTCATAGATTCATAGACTCTAGGACTGGAAGGGACCTCGAGAGGTCATCGAGTCCAGTCCCCTGCCCTCATGGCAGGACCAAATACTGTCTAGACCATCCCGGATAGACATTTATCTAACCTACTCTTAAATATCTCCAGAGATGGAGATTCCACAACCTCCCTTTGTGACTCTGTTCTCACAGCAGCAGGCAGGGTGGAAACCTCGGCTCCCCCCGCTTCTTTCTTGGCAGGGAGTGGTACATCTTCGGCCTTGGACATCTTATCTTGGGTCTAGCAGGAACTCCCGAGTTAACCCCTTTTCCGCTTGCTCACTCTCTCCGCTGCTCTCTCTTCTTCTCCCCCCTCGGCCTCTCTTCCATTCCACACTCGCACACCTTTACGCCCTCCCACAATGCTTTGCGATGCTTGCAACAGCGTTCGCTACACACAGTACTGATCTACTTCCCAGGGGACTTGAAGGAGGGGGCCATTGGGCTGTGACACCCCCACAGCCACAGTGGGGCCGACCCAGCCCCTTCTCCCTATGCACCCCTCAGATTCTCCCCAGTGGCCCCCCACAGCCCACCCCACCCCACCCCCTCCCAATGAGGCCCACACAGTTGTCTGTGCCCCCTCCATTGCCTGGACAGTGCCCCCACGTGCTCCCCCCAAACTGAGAGGAGAAGACTGTTGGAGGCAATGGGGGGATCAGGGCTGTGTGGGGGTGACCCCTGTGCCCCCCCAAATGCAGGGGGACAATAGGGAGCTGATTTTCAGGGGTTGCTAGTAGGGCTGGGTGTGGAGATCTGGGTTGGGGACCCTCCCAGCTCTTCCCTTCCCCCCAGGTGCAGGGGGGCAACACAAGCAACCTGGATTAGAGGGTGATGTTGGGGGCATCGGGGCTGTATCAGAGGGTCCGTGTCAGGTGATTGATGATGGGGTGACCCCCCCCCACCTCCCCGAGGTGGGTGGTTCCAGGGCAGTGGGGTGGGATCAATGCCTGGGGGAGTGGGCAATGGGAGGAGCTAGGGCCCCAGCAGTGGGTGACTCTTCCCCGCTTCCTCCGGGAATGTGCTGAAGGAGCTGAGAGAACCAGCCAGGCCCATGATGTGCATCAGCAGCTCCCAGATGTGTGGGGACCCCTGATCCCCCCCATGCCAGCTGCTACCAAGTATGTGGGAACCCCCAGGTCCTGACCCGCTGCCTTCTCCCAGGTGTGTGGGACACACACACCCACATCCCTCCCACATCAGCCCCTTCTGGGAGTGGATGGGTACAGACGCTGCGGGAGGATAGAAAGGGAATAGCAACCTGCTTGACAGAGTGACCACTCTGAAGCTTCAGGAGGGAACAAAGCCAAAGGACTAGGAGGATGGGGGTTAGCTGAAGAGCCCCCCCTCCTTGCTAAGCGGGTAGCAGAACAAGGTCCGTGCTCACGGAGACAAGATTCTTTCCAGGGGAGGGACGTCCTTGAGCCTGCTTGTAAGGGGTTTGACTCATTCTGTAAATGCGTGAAACCAAAGGAAAAGCTATCGAAGCAGCAGCTGCATGGACATTGTGGAAAGCTGTCACTGATCTCTCCAGCCTGATAGCACTCCGGGAAACACAACTGGAGGATTACAAATTGCAGTTGGATATAGTTAAGGATAATTTGGCTCAGTAGAAGGCATCACAGAATGCAACAGGCACAACCAGGAGCGCGTGAGCAACTGAAAGTAGAAAACCTGAAAGGGGGAAGTATCTACATTGCAATCGAAGCTGGGGGATGCTCAGGCGGCTGTCAGAACGGTGTTAAAAGAAAATAACGATTGGGCCCAGACAAATAGTGACCACACAGTCTGCAGGCAGCGAACTGAGGGGCCTCCCTACGTGGGGGGTGGGGAGCGCCTGGGGGGATCATTGGGGCTGTGGGAGGGGAGCCCCCGCATGAAGGAGAAGGGGGTTCATTCGGGGGAGTCCCTCCCAGGGAGGGTCATAGTGGTGGTGTGACTACCCATTTGGGCAGCTAGGGGTATGTGTAAGATGGGAGATGGAAAGCCAGTTGCTCATGAACAGTACTGGGAGCAAGTGGCGTCTTTAATAAAGGGAAGAAAGGGAGACACTTACGTAACACATGTGGAAGCACATCAGAAACCAGGAAGCGAGGAAGGATTTTGGAATAACAGGGCAGATGTGTTAGCCAAACAAGCGGCCTTGTTAACACAAGGCAAGGAAGAGGAGGTAGTTGAAGCAGTAACCAGAGTATGGAAGCAGGTGACAAGCCCAGAGACGTTGGATTTACCAGCCCTACAGGAAGAGGACGATGAAATTGAATGATTACTGAAGCAAAAAACAATCCTAGGAAAATGGCATCTACATAAAGACCCTGGAGGGGTGTGTGGGTCACTGAGCGTGACTCAGACCTTGGGGAATAGCCTAAAGGTTAGTGCCTAAGAAAGTCAGCACTGAATTGATTCAATATGTGCATGAGCAAGGGCATTTTGAGGTGGACAAAATTCTGGCAAGGATCAAAGACCCAGGGTGGTGGCCCACCCTAAAGGAAGATGTAAAGCGGTGGTGTAATAATTGTTTGCCGTGTGCTATGATCAACGCAGACCCACAGGTACAAAAGGGTCCCAAAGGATTGAGGGTCCGTGGGCCCGGTTATAGATAGACGATATTGGACCCCTACCAGTCACCCGCGAAATAACAAGTATCGTTTGGGGATTGTAGATCCCTTTACAAAATGGATAGAAGCCATCCCAACAAAGACTAACACAGCTTTGACTACAGCCTGGCAATTGTTTAATGTAGTGTTTAGCCAGTGGGGGCTGCCCAAAGAAATCGATTCAGACCAAGGCTCACACTTCGTTGAGGAAACTCTGCCGGAAATGTGTAAATTATTAGGCATTAAGCAAAGGTTCCATATTGCGGGCCACCCCCAGTCCTCAGGACAAGTGGCACGAACTAACCGCACTCTAAAGGATGCTTGAAGAAAAATGGTAAAAGAAAATGGAAAAGATTGGGATGAAAAACTGCCTATGATTCTAGTGGCCTTAAGGTCAGTCCCAGCGAGTCATGGTTATACTCCCTTTGTAGCAGTGACGGGAAGGGACGTGAGAACACCCCAACAATGGTGGCTATATGTAGATATTCCAGATGGGTGGCAACCCAAAGTGTTAAATGACCAGTGGATCCAGTCCCTTTTAGAGGCATTAACAGAAACCCACAAGAAAAGAGCAGAACAATTGGGCCTTAATGTAAAAAAGGTGGATAAAAGGCTGGGCTGGGTAAAAAAGCCCATTTAGTGGGAGGTTGGAAAGCAGGGGCTGTATTGAAAATTTGCAGAACAAGATCGTTCTTTGGGTATGAAATGGAAAGACCCAGTAAACATTGTGGAAAAAGCCAGCCCAACAGTATACCAGGGAGAAATCTGGTCATAGAGGCGAAACAAGCCAAAGTTAAAATGGTTCCATTCTTCCATGGAAAGGGGATTTCAAGCAGTAACCTCTAATTAGCCCCACCAAGGGGGAGGGAGGGTGGGTAGAAAAATGTTTATTTTGTCTTTCAGAGTTCCAAGGAAAGGCTGGAGCCAGTAGAAGAACACAAGTAACCTGGGCATCATAATGAAGAAGCTTCTGTCATGAGGAGGTGTGTGTGTGTTTTATGTTGCATGTTGTTTGTCTGGTAGCCAACCCTATTCGCTGGCCTGTCAACATCCATGCAGTAAATGTATGGAGAAATGATTTCTGGATGATGGTCCAATGTTGGATTAATCCATCCGTATTCAATCACACCAGCTGTTGCTTGTGTTGGGAAAAGGGATTTGCCCATTACTAGAACTTAACAGCCGGCGGGCTATCCACAAAAGCCCCATCCCAATCTAGGTTGTCCGTAATGACTGGATACTCCAACACTATGATAGGAAATTGTACAGGACCTAAAGCCATAATATATAATATTGGCAACCTTAAACTCGTACGGAAACAAGAAGGGGTCAATCCTTTTAGGATCCCTGTATTTACTCCCAAATGAGGGATACTGAAGATCATAGGATTTCTTGGCAGCCAGGAGGGGACATTGACTTTAGGATGTTAATCATAGAATCATAGACTATCAGGGTTGGAAGGGACCTCAGGAGGTCTTCTAGTCCAACCCCCTGCTCAAAGCAGGACCTAATCCCAACTAAATCATAATGGGGTTTAATGAGCCTCATCTACTTCAAATCTGAGACTCAAGGCTCAGCCCACTGACTGTTCCCTCAGGGCAACAATTGCAAATATCAGGAAACTGCACCAATGCGCCTTGGCAGGTGGATATCTGGGATATAGGAGAAATGGGGCCCCCTGAATGGATTAAAGAAACTCAGGGCAGCGAATGTACTAAAAAAACAACCTAAAGTTCACTTACAATATCTGACTAATTTTCATAATATCCCTCCCCAACTCAGTGACTATACATTGCAAAACATCTGGGTAAAATTACATTTTGAAATAATTGCCACCGAACCTGAGATGCAAAAATCAAGAAGATACCCACTGAACAGACCCCATGTGGTAAAATTGGATCATAGGGAAGAAGTTATTATATCACCAATACGATCTCTAAAGCAAACTGAGCTGGACCTCCCCAGGTTAAGCGTGTCCGAGGTCGTACCTCAGTGCGCCCCATATGTACAAACTCTCCATAAGAGGTGGGCAGCATGGTTGAAATGATGGTATATTGAAAAATCCATCTAAAAAAGGACTCAAAGGGGTGTATTGGAAACTGCTTTGAGTGGAACTGGATTAGGAGTTGGAGTACTGGGTGCTGCTAACATAGCGGTATTGGCAAACAAACTAAGTTATGTTACAGCTGAAATACAAGAATTGAAAAGTCCATCAGTGCATCCTTGTCAAAATTAGGAACGGGGCAACAATTATTTTCTAAAATACTGCCAGTATGGCAATAGCGCGGTGAAAAGGATTTGTTACTTTTAGCAGGGACTATGAAATTCATACAAGAAAATGTGTCCTAAGCATTAGCCCAGTGGTCCCCAACCTTTTTCATCTGGCGGGTGCCAGACGACGAGCCACGGAGGACCGTGGCGGTGGACAAACATCCACCGAAATGCTGCCAACAAGCGGCGTCATCCAGAGGTGTTGCCGCAGAAATGCCGCCGAATTTTGGCGGATGCTCGTCTACCAGCCAGTATGCGGGTGCACTTAGACGCCCCGGTGGGCGCCATGGCACCCACAGGCACCGCGTTGGGGACCCCTGCATTAGCCTGTGCACAGGCCCAGGAAATAAGTCAGGAATTGGTCATTCAAATAATCCAGGAAGGCATGCGAGGAAATTTTCCTTTGGAAATAAAAAAGTTGCAGTGGAAAAATGTTACAGAAGTGGAGAGACCATTAATGGCCTGGTGGAAGTTGTTAAGCTTTATACTGAATAAGGAGCAAATGGTTATATCAGCATATATAACTGTACACCCCAATCTCACTATTGATACATATCCGGTGGTACCTGTGGGAATCCAGCTAACAAAAAATTTGGTTTTGTGATTCCGCTGATCATCATGCCTGGTCATATAAAGAAAACCAACAATGGAAAACCATTGACATATTTCAGTGTGTGGCCCATGAAAATTTGGGATGTGTGTGAGGATCAAAATTTACAAGAAAAAGATGAATGTTTCTATATGAAAGACAAAGGAATCCAAAGATGTATATTTGATATCTTCACTGAACGAAAGTCCGCTGTTGTGTATGCAGGAAGGGGATGTGTTTGTGTTAGGAGTCATCGTCCCGTGGCAGTAGTAGATGATAATGAAGTGTATTTTATTAGAGCTATCAATTCATCACAGTTAACTCGCGTGATTAACTCAAAAAATTAATCATGATTAAAAAAATGAATTGCCGTTTTAATGGCACTGTTAAACAATAGAATACCAATTGAAATTTATTATGAATATTTTTGTATGTTTTTCTACATTTTCAAATATATTGATTTCAATTACAACACAGAATATAAAGTGTACAGTGCTCATTTTATAGTATTTTTTTTATTACAAATATTTGCACTGTAAAAAGATAAAAGAAATAGCATTTTTCAATTCACCTCATACAAGTACTCTTGTGCAATCTCTTTATTGTAGAAGTGCAACTTCGGGCTTTCTCCACTTACCGGTGGATCGACGGTGCGTTGATTGATCCACCGGGGGTCGATTTAGCGGGTCTAGTGAAGACCCACTAAATCGATCGCCGATCGCTCTCCCGTCAACTCCGGTATTCCACCGGAATGAGAAGCATAAGGTAAGTTGACGGGAGAGTTTCTCCCGTCGACTCAGCGTGGTGTAGACACCGCAGTAAGTTGACCTAAGATACATCAACTACAGCTATGTGAATAACTTAGTTGCATAACAAATAGTTGCGTAACGTAGGTTGACTTAACCCCGTAGTGTAGACCTTACAAATGTAGATTTTGTTGTTGTTACATAACAACTCAAAAAGAAAACAATGTAAAACTAGAGCCTACAAGTCCACTCAGTCCTACTTCTTGTTCAGCAAATTGCTAAGACAAATAAGTTTGTTTACATTTACGGGAGATAATGCTGCCCGCTTCTTATTTACAATGTCACCTGAAAGTGAGAACAGCTGTTCACATGGCATTTGTATAGCCGGCATTGCAAGGTATTTACGTGCCAGATACGCTAAATATTCGTATGCCCCTTCATGCTTCGGTCATCATTCCAGAGGACCAAGCTACCACCACTAGGGGAGGTGGATTACCTACACTGAAGGGGGGGGGGGGAAGGTATCTTACTCTTTCACGCATAACTTCATCTTTAATTTCCTTTTCATTGGTTTATCCCATGGGACTAGCCTGCTGGCTTGCTTTATTATATCCTACCTTTATTTATTGGTTTGTTGTTTGTCTTATTATATTTGGCTTATATTTTTGTATAGGACTATTCTGTGATGTTTGGCTGTAACACAAGGATCCTACAGGTCTGTATCCTGTATTGGCTTGTGACCTTTGGCATCGATAACTGGCCTAACAGTTACCCTTTGAGATTTTGGGGAACGAAACACGTTTAACTAAGAAATTTGGGACTTAACGGTAGCCACAAGGTACACCACCAGAACATGGAGGTAACCACCAGAAACTGGTTGAGCAACAGGTTTCAAGAATGAGCTAGTTGGTATTAATATGTATGAATATATTCGACTACAGGATAAGTGCACCCGAATATTATGTGGGTGAGGAAATTAGATTTAGGCACGGAAGGTTGGGCACTGGCACTGAATATTCAGGAGAGTGCTCAGATCCCAGAAGAGGGCAAACCACCATGCGGAAGCAGCTCTCGCTAGCTTTTTCCAGCTCTTGGCTTTTTCATCTTTATCTTTTGAGTCTTTTAGCTGGTAATTTAGCTACTCAGCAGCTGACCCTTCAGCTCTATTATTCGCCATCAATGTCGAGCGTTGAGGAACCTGGACCATCGGACTCATTTGGCATGCCAGAGACGAGGCCGGTCCTATGTCTCTCACCACCAGGTCCCCATGGAAGGGAGTGAGTATGCTAATACAGGAAGCTTTTATAAAATGATACCACAGTACCCCCAGAACTGTATTATTTCCTTTTGATGTTGTGGTTTGGAGCTTTAATACCTTTTCCATTTATTTTAATAAAAGTCTCTAAGGTTTTGTTTTGTCCTCGGCGTGAGTGTTCTTGCCACAGCCCCCGAGGGTCCTTGTGTAACGCTGACAGACCCCGGTCGGCGGGATCAAACCTGGGACCTCTGGAGCTTAGCGCATCAGCCTCTACCGCATGAGCTAAAAGCCAACGGCCTGTTAGCTAAGGCTGCAGAGCAGACTCATTCTTCTCTCTCTAAGAGGTCTCCGTGCCACCAGATGGGACACACCACCACCCCCAGGAGGTGCGTGGGTTACACTTGCAGGATATTGAACTCACTACGTTTGATTCTGTGTAGCCTGATGCTGGGACGAAAACCTTCTGCTCAGATCAATTGGCAAGTCTATAACAATAATATACAGCCCTCTAAAACCCGGGCAACATTGGTAACAATAACTAAGGCTACGTTTCAGTCACGGGTAGTTTTAGTAAAAGTCATGAACAGGTCACGGGCCGTAAACAAAAATTCACGGGCCGTGACCTTGTCCATGACTTTTACTATAAATACCCACCCTGACTAAAACTTGGGCGGGAGTGCAGTGCTCCGGGGCGCCGCGGGTGCTGGGGGAAGGGGTCGAGGTGACCTGGGACCCCCTCTGGTGCTGGGGGAGAGGGAGGCCAGGCTCTGGTGCATGGGCCGGGACCCCCACCGGTACTAGGGAGTGGGGGGCCTGGCTGCAGCGTGGGGCGGGGACCCAGCTAGTGCTGGGGGAGGGAGGGTTGGCAGGGCTCCCTAGCCGGCTCCACGTCCCTGCAGCTCCTAGGCGGCAGAGGCAGGGGCCAGGGCAGGAGCTCCTGCCGCAAGCACCAGCTGCTGCAGCTCCCATTGGCCAGGAACCACAGCCAATGGGAGCTGCAGAGGCGGGGCCTGCGGGCACGTGGCACGGAGACCCCCCCCAAACCCTTGCCCCTAGCCCTGAGCCCCCTCCCAATCACCCAAACTGCCCTGGGCCAGCACCAGCCGCTGAAGAAGTCGCAGAAAGTCACGGAATCCGTGACCTTCATGACAGACTCGCAGCCTTAACAATCACACATGTCATATACGTCAAGTTTTCTTTCAATCCTCATTGCCACCCAGTGAAACCCTGAGCCAAGTTGTGGGTTTGTCACAACATAGGAGCCTCCCCCGTCTGCGAGTTCAGATTTCTGGATTTTCTGCCATATGCATTGATGGAAGGGGGTCTCCTATATGGGAATGTTTGAATCGTGCAAAATAAAAAAAACCCTCTCTTGCATAGGCGCCGAGTTCCCCTCTTTTCCCTGGGTGCTTGACCCCCCGCCTCTGCCCCCAGCCACGCCCCCATTGCACCCCTCCCACGAGGCCCTTCCCCGCCTCTTCCCACCCCTTCCCCACCTCTATTCCAACCCCATCCCCAACCCAGCCCCGCCTCTTCCCCTGAGCGTACCACGTTCCCACTCCTCCCCTTCCCTCCTGGAGCGTGTTAATGTTGCCAACAGCTGTTTGGCGGCGGCCGGGCGGGAAGTGCTGGGAGGTAGGTGGAGGAGCGGGGATGCGGCACGCTCAGGGGGGGAGGCGGGGGGAGTTTGGCTGCCGGTGGGTGCAGAGCACCCACTAATTTTTCCCCGGGGGTGCTTCAGCCCTGGAGCACCCACAGAGTCAGCGCCTATGCTCGCTTGTATTTCCACATTTTTTAATCTTTCAAAGTAGGAGGAGGTAGAGGAGAAGAGATCCAAATGCATAAAACACAAGAGAAAAACTAAGGTTTGATCTACCCTACCGTCCTATATCGGTATCGCAACATTGGTCATGGGTGTGAAAAATCTATGACCTAGTTCTACAGAACTAACCCGCCACGTAGACAATGCCAGGTTGGTAGGGGAGCTTCTCCTGCTGGCAGAGCTGATGCCCCTCAGGGAGGTGGATTAACAAAGCCAACAGGAGAGCTATCTTCCTTCAGCTTAGAGCGTCTTCATTAAAGCCCCACAGTGGTTACTCGTGGGGGAATTCGGCACCAAAACATTAAAAATTCTGCGCACAATATTTGAAAATTCTGCATAGTTTATTTGTCAAAATAGCACAATATAATCGTGCCAGTTACAATTATTTTGGGAATTTATTTCAAAATATCTGTCAACAAGTATGTGTCTAACAATACAGACCAAAATAATAATAATAATAATAATTCTGGTCTTTTTATTTTGCAAATTGATTCCTCACTAGGCATATTAATGCGGAACTTTGTGCAATTCATTTACATTACAATACAGAACGGTATTTCCTGCACCTGTCAGAAGCCGTGAAAAGGCTTGGGGGAGTCAGGGGTAACGGAGGAGCAGAGGGAGAGGGAAGGAGCCTAGGAGTGAACCTGGAGGGTGTTGGGGGTGGGTGGGAAGTTTTTCTTGGGGCGGGGGATTGTTAGGGTGTTGGGAAGCCTCCCCCATGCAGACTCCAAGCCTCTCCCATTGTCAGGCATGTCTGCCCCTGTCCCCGCACTCCCTCCCCATCCCCACAGGTCTCTGCAGCTCCCCTCCTCCATCCCTAAGCTCAACGCTGTCACCCCATTAGCTCCTGAGCTCATGCTCCAGCCTGTCCTCCCCCCGAGCCATTCTGAACCTGTCTGTGACCCCTTGGCAGCCCTGTGTGTCCCCCTCTGTCCTAACCTGGCTTTGCGGGCAGGGGGCTCTGATGAACTTCTACTTCTGGGGCAATTCTGCAAGACTGGGCATAGAATTTTGTATTTTCCCGGCTGCCTCTGGTGAGAAAAAGGCAGAACTGCAGCATATCTTAGGCAAAATGATTTTTAGGCAGGAAAAGACAAAATGATGTGAGACAGATGAATTCTGTGCCTCTGTGGAGGCGCGGAATTCCCCCAGGAATAAGCGGTGCCGCTTCACCAATGCATTTTAAAGTGTAGACAAGCTTTTATGAGACAAAAACAGAGAATATTTCATGCATCCTAGAGCCTGAAATTGGAGCCGGACACATTCAATCCCCTGTTTGGTTGTCATTTCCAGAGCATGAAAGTGCTTTTTACCCACTCAGGCAGCCAGTCTGGGAGCCACAGGGAAGGGATATCCCTCTCGCTCTCTCTTTGCCTCATGAAATTTTGAATCCAAGCAGTGAAGGATGATCGTTCTCAATCTAACCATGACATCTTTTGGGCCTGTAACCAGTGACACTGTAGGAAGGAATGGTGTTCTAAAAACAATTTTCCTTGGGCCATTAGTCACCATAGCTACCTTTACTGGGTGAAAAGGGGGGAGGGATAGCTCAGTGGTTTGAGCATTGGCCTGCTAAACCCAGGGTTGTGAGTTCAATCCTTGAGGAGGCCAGTTGGGGATTGGTCCTGGTTTGAGCAGCAGGTTGGACTAGATACCTCCTGAGGTCCCTTCCAACCCTGATATTCTAAAACCAAGAACTGGGTGCATATTATTTCTATGCCAGTTCTTTCCAAATCCTTGGCCTTGGTTGGGGTAAATTTACACTTCTCCGAAGTAGAACCCTTTACCGAACCACTCAAAATCTCAGCAGTGTTAGTGAAGAATCACTTTCCTAAACACGCCCCGTGTTTCTTTCATTTGGTGGCGCAGATCTAGGCTAGGGACTAGATACAGGCCTGGATTGGGATCGCTGTAAGTTACCAGAGGTGGCGTTTCTTTCAAAAATAGCTATTTTTCCTGCTACTATTTCATTTTCAACACCGATCTCATTTTATACACATTTGCCTCACCTACAAAGGGTAAATTCAACAACAAAAAAACCCTCACTTCTATTTCCATTTGCATCAGGAAGGGCAGCATTTCCCATACCATAGGATGAGCTAGGAGAGCTCTTCTGTATGGCCTGGGTTACAAACGCTTTGGGAACCAACTACATGAACATTTTGCCTAGTGCCAAGTAACTTACCGTGGAATTCTCTCCCCAGATCATCCGAGACAATCGTGAATTAAACACTAGAACTCCACTGGGATCATCTGCACGTCCTTCAGTTGGTTGCACAGTTTGGGGTCTGCTGTTGTTCACCATTTCCGAGTGGAGATTGTACATCACTGCTCTTTCTTTGTTAGCATGTCTAGTAGATTGGAGCGTTCTCTCCTACTGACTGAACTGCGCTTGAATTTTCTCCATGTCATCATGGAGGGGTGGGGGGAAAAGCCAAACTCAAGTGAGAAATGATTTTAGCAAACGGTCTTTTGTCTCAAAGTCTCCAATAAATCTGAGCGACATCCTGTCAACCTAAACTAATCGCCACTTGGGTGACCAAACAGCCTTCAGGAAAGAGAGAAACCCACATCGCAGAGAAATAGACGACATGAAAATGAAAGAGTCAAGTGAAATTCCAGAGCAGGTTACGTCTGATGACTCAGAATCAGGACAAGAGATTCTCCCATCATGTTCACCACTGATCCATTCAAACCTGCTTCACTCAGCACTGTCATTATTGAGTTATGTTATTTAGCAACGTTTTAGCATCCTCATATAGGGGGGAAAAAACAGCCACACTTCCCAGAAGTGGCTTTACCAGTAGATGGAATTTAAACTCCAAACAATCACACTATAGGGGAGATTTTGATGGATCAGTACCAATAGTGTAACACTGATGATCATACCTAGTACTCGTCTATTCTCCCTGTGGCAGGAAAAGGCCAGCGTAGAGACCGTCGAATCGTGGAAGTCAACGAATGGCTACGCAGATGGTGTCGGAGAGAAGGGTTTGGATTCTTCGACAATGGGATGGTCTTCCAAGAAGAAGGATTGCTTGGTAGAGACGGGCTCCACCTCACGAAGAGAGGGAAGAGCATCTTTGCAAGCAGGCTGGCTAACCTAGTGAGGAGGGCTTTAAACTAGGTTCACCGGGGGAAGGAGACCAAAGCCCTGAGGTAAGTGGGAAAGTGGGATACTGGGAGGAAGCACAAGCAGGAGACCGCAAGAGGGGAGGACTCCTGTCTCAGACCGAGAAAGCGGGACAATCAGCGAGTTATCTCAAGTGCCTATACACAAATGCAAGAAGCCTGGGGAACAAGCAGGGAGAACTAGAAGTCCTGGCACAGTCAGGGAATTATGATGTAATTGGAATAACAGAGACTTGGTGGGATAACTCACATGATTGGAGTACTGTCATGGATGGATATAAACTGTTCAGGAAAGACAGGCAGGGCAGAAAAGGTGGGGGAGTTGCTTTGTATGTAAGAGAGCAGTATGACTGCTCAGAGCTCCAGTACGAAACTGCAGAAAAACCTGAGTGTCTCTGGATTAAATTTAGAAGTATGAACAACAAGGGTAATGTCGTGGTGGGAGTCTGCTACAGACCCCCAGACCAGGGGGATGAGGTGGACGAGGCTTTCTTCCAGCAACTAACAGAAATTGCTAGATCACAGGCCCTGGTTCTCATGGGTGACTTTAATCACCCTGATATCTGCTGGGAGAGCAATACAGCAGCTCACAGACAATCCAGGAAGTTTCTGGAAAGTGTAGGGGACAACTTCCTGGTGCAAGTGCTGGAGGAACCAACTAGGGGAAAAGCTTTTCTTGACCTGCTGCTCACAAACAGGGAAGAAATAGTAGAGGAAGCAATAGTGGATGGGAACCTGGGAGGCAGTGACCATGAGATGGTCGAGTTCAGGATCCTGATACAAGGAAGAAAGGAGAGCAGTAGAACAGAGACCCTGGACTTTAGAAAAGCAGACTTTGACTCCCTCAGGGAACTGATGGGCAAGGTCCCCTGGGAGAATAACATGAGGGGGAAAGGAGTAGAGGAAAGCTGGCTGTATTTTAAAGAAACCTTATTGAGGTTGCAGGAACAAACCATCCCCATGTGTAGGAAGAAAAGTAAATATGGCAGGCGACCAGCTTGGCTTAACAGTGAAATCCTTGCTCGTCTTAAACACAAAAAAACAGCTTACAAGAAGTGGAAGATTGAACAAATAACCAGGGAGGAGTATAAAAGTATTGCTCAGGCATGCAGGTGTGAAATTAGGAAGGCCAAATCACACTTGGAGTTGCAGCTAGCCGGAGATGTTAGGAGTAACAAGAAGGGTTTCTTTAGGTATGTTAGCAACAAGAAGAAAGTCAAGGAAAGTGTGGGCCCCTTGCTGAATGAGGGAGGGAACCTAGTGACAGAGGATGTGGAGAAAGCTAGTGTACTAAATGCTTTTTTTGCCTCTGTCTTCACAGACAAGGTCAGCTCCCAGACAGCTGCACTCTGCAGCACGGTATGGGGAGGAGGTGACCAGCTCTCTGTGGAGAAAGTAGTAGTTCGGGACTATTTAGGAAAGCTGGACGAGCACAAGTCCATGGGGCCGGATGCGCTGCATCCGAGGGTGCTAAAGGAGTTGGCCGATGAGATTGCGGAGCCATTGGCCATTATCTTTGAAAAATCATGGCGATCGGGGGAGGTCCCGGACGACTGGAAAAAAGCTAATGTAGTGCCCATCTTTAAGAAAGGGAAGAAGGAAGATCCAGGGAACTACAGGCCAGTTAGTCTCACCTCAGTCCCTGGAAAAATCATGGAACAGGTCCTCAAGGAATCAATCCTGAACCACTTAAAGGAGGGGAAAGTGATCAGGAACAGTCAGCATGGATTCACCAAGGGCAAGTCATGCCTGACTAACCTAATTGCCTTCTATGATAAGATAACCGGCTCTGTGGATGAGGGGAAAGCAGTGGATGTGCTATTTCTGGACTTTAGCAAAGCTTTTGATACAGTCTCCCACAGTATTCTTGCCAGCAAGTTAAAGAAGTATGGGCTGGATGAATGGACGGTAAGGTGGATAGAAAACTGGCTAGATGGTCGGGCTCAACGGGTAGTGATCAATGGTTCCTTGTCTAGTTGGCAGCCGGTATCAAGTGGAGTGCCCCAAGGGTCGGTGCTGGGGCCGGTTTTATTCAATATCTTCATTAACGATCTGGAAGATGGTGTGGACTGCACCCTTAGCAAGTTTGCAGATGACACTAAACTGGGAGGAGTGGTTGATACGCTGGAGGGTAGGGATAGGATACAGAGGGACCTAGACAAATTAGAGGATTGGGCCAAAAGAAATATGATGAGGTTCAACAAGGACAAGTGCAGAGTCCTGCATTTAGGACGAAAGAATCCCATGCACTGCTATAGACTAGGGACCGAATGGCTGGGCAGCAGTTCTGCAGAAAAGGNGCAGTGAAGGATGATCGTTCTCAATCTAACCATGACATCTTTTGGACCTGTAACCAGTGACACTGAAGGAAGGAATGGTGTTCTAAAAACAATTTTCCTTGGGCCATTAGTCACCATAGCTACCTTTACTGGGTGAAAAGGGGGGAGGGATAGCTCAGTGGTTTGAGCATTGGCCTGCTAAACCCAGGGTTGTGAGTTCAATCCTTGAGGAGGCCAGTTGGGGATTGGTCCTGGTTTGAGCAGCAGGTTGGACTAGATACCTCCTGAGGTCCCTTCCAACCCTGATATTCTAAAACCAAGAACTGGGTGCATATTATTTCTATGCCAGTTCTTTCCAAATCCTTGGCCTTGGTTGGGGTAAATTTACACTTCTCCGAAGTAGAACCCTTTACCGAACCACTCAAAATCTCAGCAGTGTTAGTGAAGAATCACTTTCCTAAACACGCCCCGTGTTTCTTTCATTTGGTGGCGCAGATCTAGGCTAGGGACTAGATACAGGCCTGGATTGGGATCGCTGTAAGTTACCAGAGGTGGCGTTTCTTTCAAAAATAGCTATTTTTCCTGCTACTATTTCATTTTCAACACCGATCTCATTTTATACACATTTGCCTCACCTACAAAGGGTAAATTCAACAACAAAAAAACCCTNTGTTGCTAACAGCAGCCAAACCTTGTGGGCCTTTTTGAGAAAGTGCATCTTAGCATAGAATCATAGACTATCAGGGTTGGAAGGGACCTCAGGAGGTATCTAGTCCAACCCCCTGCTCAAAGCAGGACCTAATCCCAACTAAATCATCCCAGCCAGGGCTTTGTCAAGACGGGCCTTAAAAACCTCTAGGAAGGAGATTCCACCACCTCCCTAGGTAACCCATTCCATGCATGACTAAGCCAGGAAGGAAGGGAGCCTCGGGCTCAAACTTTGCCCGCACCTACGTTCCTCCCTGATGAAATTTCTGCTTGACGTGATGGGGCCTGTGTTTTAGGAGAAAAGCAAGAACCATAGAATCTCAGGGTTGGAAGGGACCTCAGGAGGTCATCTAGTCCAACCCCCTGCNCTGTTCACCACTGATCCATTCAAACCTGCTTCACTCAGCGCTGTCATTATTGAGTTATGTTATTTAGCAACGTTTTAGCATAGAATCATAGACTATCAGGGCTGGAAGGGACCTCAGGAGGTATCTAGTCCAACCCCCTGCTCAAAGCAGGACCTAATCCCAACTAAATCATCCCAGCCAGGGCTTTGTCAAGCCTGACCTTAAAAACCTCTAAGGAAGGAGATTCCACCACCTCCCTAGGTAACCCATTCCATGCATGACTAAGCCAGGAAGGAAGGGAGCCTCTGGCTCAAACTTTGCCCGCACCTACGTCCCTCCCTGATGAAATCTCTGCTTGACGTGATGGGGCCTGTGTTTTAGGAGAAAAGCAAGAATCATAGAATATCAGGGTTGGAAGGGACCTCAGGAGGTATCTAGTCCAACCCCCTGCTCAAAGCAGGACCTAATCCCAACTAAATCATCCCAGCCAGGGCTTTGTCAAGCCTGACCTTAAAAACCTCTAAGGAAGGAGATTCCACCACCTCCCTAGGTAACCCATTCCAGTGCTTCACCACCCTCCTAGTGAAAAAGTTTTTCCTAATATCCAATCTAAACCTCCCCCACTGCAACTTGAGACCATTACTCCTTGTTCTGTCATCTGGTACCACTGAGAACAGTCTAGATCCATCCTCTTTGGAACCCCCTTTCAGGTAGTTGAAAGCAGCTATCAAATCCCCCCTCATTCTTCTCTTCTGCAGACTAAACAATCCCAGTTCCCTCAGCCTCTCCTCATAACTCATGTGCTCCAGCCCCCTAATCATTTTTGTTGCCCTCCGCTGGACTCTTTCCAATTTTTCCACATCCTTCTTGTAGTGTGGGGCCCAAAACTGGACACAGTACTCCAGGTGAGGCCTCACCAATGTCGAATAGAGGGGAACGATCACGTCCCTCGATCTGCTGGCAATGCCCCTACTTATACAGCCCAAAATGCCGTTAGCCTTCTTGGCAACAAGGGCACACTGTTGACTCATATCCAGCTTCTCGTCCACCGTAACCCCTAGGTCCTTTTCTGCAGAACTGCTGCCTAGCCACTCGGTCCCTAGTCTGTAACAGTGCATGGGATTCTTCCGTCCTAAGTGCAGGACTCTGCACTTGTCCTTGTTGAACCTCATCAGGTTTCTTTTGGCCCAATCCTCTAATTTGTCTAGGTCCCTCTGTATCCTATCCCTACCCTCCAGCGTATCTACCACTCCTCCCAGTTTAGTGTCATCTGCAAATTTGCTGAGAGTGCAGTCCACGCCATCCTCCAGATCATTAATGAAGATATTGAACAAAACCGGCCCCAGGACCGACCNTCTGAGTGAACCTTTTCCCACACTCACTGCATTCATAGGGTCTCTCTCCCACATGGATTCTCTGGTGCGTAATAAGGCTTGAGATTTGAGTGAAGCTTTTCCCGCACTCACAGCATTCGTAAGGTCTCTCCCCCGTGTGGATTCTCTCATGTCTAATAAGGTCTGAGCTCTGAATAAAGGTTTTCCCGCACTCACAGCATTCATAGGGTCTCTCCCCTGTGTGGGTTCTCTGATGTGTGACCAGTTTTGAGCTCTGAGTGAAGGTTTTCCCGCACTCAGAGCATTCATATGGTCTCTCTCCTGTGTGGATTCTCTGATGTTTAAGAAGGGCTGAGCTGTCAATGAAGTTTGTCCCACACTCACAACATTCGTAGGGTCTCTCCCCTGTGTGGATTCTCTGATGAGTAATAAGGTTTGAGCTCCGAGTGAAGCTTTTCCCACACTCGCAGCATACATAGGGTCTCTCTCCCGTGTGGATTCTTTGATGTTTAAGAAGGGCTGAGCTATCAGTGAAGTTTTTCCCACACTCACAACATTCGTAGGGTCTCTCCCCTGTGTGGATTCTCTGATGAGTAATAAGGTTTGAGCTCCGAGTGAAGCTTTTCCCGCACTCACAGCATACATAGGGTCTCTCCCCTGTATGGATTTTCTGATGTGTAATAAGGCTTGCTTGCTGAGTGAAGCTTTTCCCACACTCACAGCATTCATAGGGTCTCTCTCCCACATGGATTCTTTGATGTTTAAGAAGGGCCGAGCTGTCAGTGAAGTTCGTCCCACACTCACTGCATTCATAGGGTCTTTCTCCCGTGTGGATTTTCTGATGCGTAAAAAGGTTTGATCTCCGAGTGAAGCGTTTCCCACACTTGCAGCATTCATAGGGTCTCTCCCCTGTGTGGATTCTCTGATGCGTAATAAGTTTTAAGCTCTGAGTGAAACTTTTCCCACAGTCACTGCATTCGTAGGGTCTCTTTTTCATGTGAATTATCTCATGTCTAACAAGGCCTGAGTGGTAACTGAAATGTTTCCCGCACTCAGTGCATGTATTTTTTCTCTTTCCCCTGAGTATTTTCTGCTGGGTTACTGTTTCTTTGGGGTCCCGGTGAGTTCCCCACCCATTCATGGGTTTACACACATTCTTCCCTTTCTGGTTTCCCCGTTCGCTCTCCAGCCTCTCCTGACTCTCCCAGGCTTTTCGCTGCTCATGACTCCTGGACACTTTCCCTTTGGTTAATCCCCCATTTGGTTCCACTTGCTCCGCATCTTCCTGCTGGGGGTTCTGCTCCTGGTTCTTACTCACCATCCCATCATCTGTTGGGAGACAGAAAGAAACCTCAGGAAAAGGGAAGGGCAAACCAAAATAAGAGCTAGAGAGAGAGAAAATAAAAATCAGGATTTGAATTCATAGAAGATCAGGGTTGGAAGGGACCTCAGGAGGTATCTAGTCCAACCCCCTGCTCAAAGCAGGGCCAATCCCCAGATAGATTTTTGCCCCAGATCTCTAAATGGCCCCCTTAAGGATTGAACTCACAACCCTAAGTGTAACAGGCCAATGCTCAAACCACTGAGCTATCCCTCCCCAAACACGTCCCTTCTATGGGAGAGAGGAAAAGATCAATTCTGCCTCAACGTCCCACCCAAACTCTCACTGGGAAGGGAGGGAGATACTGCCAGGTGTCAGCTATAATCAGTAGGCGGGCATGAGTGATCTGTACCCTGAAGATACAACACCTGCTGAGGAGACTCCTGAACTTAGAAAGCTCTCATGGTCTTTGTGGGGAATCCCAGCTCTTTCCTCCAGACACTTACAGATTCCGAGTTTGTTTAATGTCTCCCCGCCAGTGTAGGGGACTCTAAGGATCTCTCTTTCCTTTGACCTCTGGACATCTGGGGCCCATAACTCTTCCCCTTTGTTTCAGGTGGGAAATCACATCAAGTTTGTAAAGTGGAAAGAAAAGGGACAGAAAACAAGCGAGATCAGGTACATTTATAGGTTTATATATATTAGTTGAACCACAGTCCATGGTAGATCCAGTGGCAGCTCCCCCAGTACTCAAAGGTGCACAATACTCTGCTTTGAAGGGATTTAACTATCAATATCTCTGCTGGGAACACACACAGACACTTAGCATTAAGGCTGCGAGTCTGTGACCTCCGTGACTTCTGCAGCGGCTGGGGCTGGCCCAGGGGTGTGTGGGAGGGGGTTCAGAGCTAGGGGCAGGGAGTTGGGGGGGGGGCACTTACCTGGGGTGCGGTTCCCAGCCAATGGGAGCTGCGGCAGCTGGCGCTTGTGACGGGAGCAGCAGAGGAGCCTCTGCCCTGCCTCCCTGCCCACCTAGGAGCTGCAGGATGGAGCCGGTAGGAAGCCCCGCCAACCCCCCCCCCCGAGTAACAGTGGCCCCCACTCCTCCAGCACCCGCGGCGCCCCCGGACTGGCCCCATGCCAAGTTTTCATCACGGTGGGTATTTTTAGTAAAAGTCATGGACAAGGTCACGGCCCGTGAATTTTTGTTTCGGGCCCGTGACCTGTCCATGACTTTTACTAAAAATACCCGTGACTAAAACGGAGCCTTAGTTATTATCAAAGAGGCTCCTAAAATATAAAGAAGGTAAATCCATGTGCTGGAAATCGAAGTCTCCAGAGAGAGGGCAAGTCTCCCTGGAACTGCTTCTTGCTGACAGACAGGACCAGAGACAAAGAGAGTCCTGGGGAAGCTGGGAACAGTAAGCATGGGCTGGTGGGGTTCAGTGGAGAAAGGGAACAGGAAGGGCAGGGATATCTCTGAATGCAGGATCTCAGCAGTGTCAGGAAAGCACATTTTGCAGAATTAGGGAATCTAGTGAGTCGGATGTGATGGGTGGGAGTATGAAAATCCCTGGGTGTGGAGATGTGACGGGGTGTACAGGCCCCGCACTGGACAAGAAGGAGTGGGTGCTGCGACGTCGGCCACCGACATTGGCCGAGGCCGTTGAGTTGATGGAAGCCTATTTGCCAGCTAAGGGGGCAGAACTGCGACCCCGTCAACCCGAGAGCGCAGACAAGAGGGATGGCCCAGTTGCCCCAACCAGGGGACCCACAACGCATACCCCTGGTGCCACCTGCTAATCCGAACCCCAACCGAAGATGGCCAGCCGGCCGACCGACAGCCCGGAGAGAGGAGGATCTGTTAGGGTGACCCGGGGGCCGAGAGGAACCAAGACCGCTGTTATGAGCGTGGCCGGGAGGGGCACTTTCGGCGAGACTGCCCCTATATGGACCGTAGTTATGGGCAGCTGTGCATAGCCAGCCCGCGGGCCTGCAAAATTGGTCCAGAGAAACTCCTGACCCCCATATGAGTCGACGGGATCCCCACAACAGCCTTGGTAGACACTGGTTGCAACCAGACGCTTATCCGGGCCGGCCTGGTACCAAACCTCACACCGGCAGGGACTGAGATACATCTCTCGTGTAGCCACGGGGACATATGGCCATATCCGACCGCCTGGGTACGTCTGGTAACTACCCACCATGACGAGGCCCTACAGGTGGGGGTAGCCCCCCAAATTGGCCTACCCTGTGGTCCTGGGACGGGACTGGCCGGGGTTCCAGGAGATCCTGCGTGAATACGGTCGTCAACCCGCAGAGGAGGGGAAGAAAGGGCTAGCAAGGAGGGGATTACTTGGGCACCACTCAGCCCGACCCAGAAGAGTGGCCATGCAACCCCACCGAGACTTCAGGTGACCCATACCCTGATGCGGAGACACCCCCCCCGTGAAGGATGCCCAGGCGGAGCTGGAGCGTGATGGGGACTTCATCAGGGAACAGAGGGAGGACCCTACCTTCAGCCGAGCCTGGGACCAGGTTATGAACCCAAACCAGGAAGGAGGCGACGCTCTGTGGCTACCGCAGGGACCCCAGTTTTTCTGGCCGGGTATATACTGGGAGGTACCGAATGCCAGTGTGCTGGACCAAAGGGGGTACCCAGGGCACCCCTCATCCCCCTCCCAGTGATCGGGGTGTACGGGGAGACTTTGGCAAACCAGTAAAGTGCTTGAAACCACTATGGCTTATTGTTAAAAGCAAATCTCAGCTTGACCAAGGCAGGAGGGCAGGGGGTTTTGGGTGCCTCAGAAAGGGCAGCTTGACCCCGCGTCCTTCCAGATAAAAATTGTGTTAAAGTTGCTGATACATGCATTTGAAAAGAGCAGGATGTGCCCTCAGGAATGTCTATTGGGGCCTCGAGGCTGCAGGCTCTGGAAAGACCCACACCTGGTTAGTCAATAATCAGAAGGAGCCTCTTGCTTGAAACTGCTGACTTGACAGGGTTTCTTTAAGGGACTATTACTAATGTATAAACAAGGGGACTCCTTTGGGGGACTCTTCGGGACTGGTCTCTCCCTCTGGATGCATCTTGTGTTCCCCACCGGCAGGCGGGGCTGCCGCTGTGTCGCTCGAGAACCACACTCAGCGTCGGTAATTATCGAGGGTTGGGGTTGTGTTACTAACCCGTTGCGGACGTGTGTAAGTGCTTGAGACTAAGTAAAGTTTAGCTTTAAGTGAAAGCACTCTTGTGTTGTCCTGTTTGTGCCGGCCATCGATCGGTCGGACGGCCCGTGTCTCCCTTGATTTATTTCCTGACACCTCCTCGCACAGAGTAAAAGTTACCAAGAGCTTCGGGTTGAAAGAACTCCGGGTAACAGGGGTACCTTTCGAATGCATCGGCATGGACCTCGTGGGACCACTGGGGAAGAATAAGGCGGGAAACTGTTACATTCTAGTGGTACCCGGAGGCCGTCCCTTTGCGTGCAGCCCCTGCTCCCAACATTGCCACAGAGCTCATGAAGATTTTCGCCAGGGTCGGGACACCACAGGAAATCCTGACAGACCTGGGGCACCGACGTATCCTCGCGGCCTCTGGCTGAGCTGTGTCGCGTACTGAACACCTGAGAGCTCAGGGCCTCAGTGTATCACCCCCCCCAAACCGACGGGTGAGTGGAGAGGCTTAACGGACCCCCTCAAGGTGATGCTGTGCAAGTTCGTGGGAAAACAACCCTTGACACTGGGACACGTTACTCCCAGCCTGGCTGTTCGCCATTTCTCCAAGACTGGGTTCTCCCCCTTCGAACTCTATGGGAAGCAACCCCAGGGCATCCGCGACCTCCTAAGGGAGGACTGGGAGGAGCAAGAAGCTCCGGTCATGGGGGTCAGCGGGATACATGTTACAACCACGCGAACAGCTCCGCACCCAGGTAGCCTTTGCCCAGGAGAATCCGCTGCCGGCTCAGAAGGTGTACAATAAGGAGACCAAGCTAAGCAGCTTTGAACCTGGGGACTGAGTCCTACTTGTATTGCCCTCTGTGGAGTCCAAACTCTTGGCCAAGTGGCAGGGCCCCTTTGAGGTTGCACGGCACCCGTAAACGATGAGATCCGGATGCCCAGGTGGCAAAAAGAGGAACGCACTTATCACGTCAACCTGTCGAAAGCCTGGAAGGCTAGGGAAGCCTTGTTCATCGCCCCTTACCCCCTGGAACCAAGGCAAATCGGGCTCCGAGCTGGAAGGCGATTGTCTGGGGGAAAGAGACAGAGCCAAGGGGACCACCTGATGCTCCCACTGTCCGGAGTGTTCTTTGCTTCAGACTCCAACTCAGAAGTAAGGGTGGCAATACACCATATACCAGGCCACCCTTCGTTCTGCGCTGCTGCTGGTGGCGACGCTGCCTTCAGAGCTGGGCGCCCGGCCAGCAGCCGCCGTTCTCCGGCCGCCCGGCTCTGAAGGCAAAAACCGGAGAGAACCGCTAAGTTACAAGAAATTTGTCACATCCTGTGATTTGGGCAAAAAAAATTAACTTCAAAATGCTCTAAAGAACAACAGATCTGTCTGTACATTGTAAAAGACGCCACTTGGTAGAGCAGATAAGTTCTATCGGGCTGGTTTAACACAATGCCATGAGAGAGGATCATTTATAGACCAGCTTTCCTTCGGGCTGGTCTGTTATTGCTTTCAAATAACTCTGCAAACGAACAGAATAAAAACGTAGTCCACCCATTTCGTTTTTGTATTTGTAAATAAATAAATTAAAAAAAAGAGTAAGTCATTTAAAAGAGAAGTATACTCTTTCACATATTCCAGTAAAATGTGATGAGCATTGCATCATCTACTACAAGAATTTTCACTATCCATAGCTGTAAAATTGGATTCTCATGAGATTAAGGCTTAAAAAACGTATTCGCAATAACCAGTCAAACAGAATACAGAACACACAGCGCTTGCTTCACCAGGGTTATGTTGTTAAACTGGGAGGAGTGGTAGATACGCTGGAGGGTAGGGATAGGATACAGAGGGACCTAGACAAATTAGAGGATTGTGCCAAAAGAAACCTGATGAGGTTCAACAAGGACAAGTGCAGAGTCCTGCACTTAGGACGGAAGAATCCCATGCACTGTTACAGACTAGGGACCGAGTGGCTAGGCAGCAGTTCTGCAGAAAAGGACCTAGGGGTTACAGTGGACGAGAAGCTGGATATGAGTCAACAGTGTGCCCTTGTTGCCAAGAAGGCTAACGGCATTTTGGGCTGTATAAGTAGGGGCATTGCCAGCAGATCGAGGGACGTGATCATTCCCATCATTCAGCATTGGGGAGGCCTCATCTGGAGTACTGTGTCCAGTTTTGGGCCCCACACTACAAGAAGGATGTGGAAAAATTGGAAAGAGTCCAGCGGAGGGCAACAAAAATGATTAGGGGGATGGAGCTCATGACTTATGAGGAGAGGCTGAGGGAACTGGGATTATTTAGTCCGCAGAAGAGAAGAGTGAGGGGGGATTTGATAGCAGCTCTCAACTACCTGAAGGGGGGTTCCAAAGAGGATGGAGCTCAGCTGTTCTCAGTGGTGGCAGATGACAGAACAAGGAGCAATGGTCTCAAGTTGCAGTGGGGGAGGTTTAGGTTGGACATTAGGAAACACTATTTCACTAGGAGGGTGGTGAAGCACTGGAATGGGTTACCTAGGGAGGTGGTGGAATCTCCTTCCTTAGAGGTTTTTAAGGCCCGGCTTGACAAAGCCCTGGCTGGGATGATTTAGTTGGGGTTGGTCCTGCTTTGAGCAGGGGGTTGGACTAGATGACCTCCTGAGGTCCCTTCCAACCCTGATATTCTATGATTCTATAACTGTATAAGTTAGCAACTTCTACATTAGCTAAAAAATAAAAAGCAATAATAAAAATATAGAAACAAGTGCGAACACCACCACAAGTGCGAAATGTTGGACTTGAAAAATACAGTTAAATAGCAGACAATGTCCGTACAAAAATAATAATTTGATTAGGCTAATCAATATTGCAAAAGTTGATCCCAGTGCTTATTCTGAAAAAAATTACTTTTATTAGGAATTAATTTGTTGAGAACCCAGACATTCGAGCTTTAACACACATAGAATCATAGAATCTCAGGGTTGGAAGGGACCTCAGGAGGTATCTAGTCCAATCCCCTGCTCAAAGCAGGACCAACACCAACTAAATCATCCCATCTGCAATGTCTGTCTCAGAATTGGCAAGAAAACACACTTTCTCTCTCACAACTTGTGCGATATATAGACAACAGGAGCCTGGCCTGGTGATTTTACTTCAGGATACAAAGACTGAAGTATGGGAGAACATAGAAGTGTTCTTTATTCCTCACGACAGCAGCAGAACTTTAAAATGTTGGCAGACAAATCTACCACCGATATAGAGCGGCTCCAAAACTCTGGACCGCCGAGCTGCAGCAGGAGCTGGGGACAGATCCTGCAACCTTCATGCGTTCAAAGTGTCTGCGTCAGGACTCCTGACAAGGATCAAATCTTTGGCTCCTGCGGACAGGTTTCCCAAGAATAAAGCAAGGGAAGGCGCGAACCCAGGCAGACGGAAGGGGAGATGGACCCATCTTGGGCTAGTGCAGAGAAGTGGAGAGTGTAGCCACTGATAAAATTTGAGTGTGATTTTCAGGCATTTAAGCTGAGATGTACGTCCGAAATTATTTGCAAAATACAAAATCGGAATAATGACTAATGCCTCCTGCACCCCTTATCCCTCCTGAGTCCGCTAACCCCTTCTGCGCCCCCTTCTCCCCTAAACCCTTCTGCACCCACATGGGGAAACTGCCCTTGATGCACGGAGCACCTGTCGTTGCTGCTGCCCCCCCTCCAGCGCCCCCTAGGAGGGGTGGGGGAAGAAACACCGTCAAGCACTCTGTGCATTCACCCCTCTGAACGTTCCTCCGTGCGGACAAAGCAGGGAGAAAGCGGGGTGCCTCCCCACGCACCACCTCTGTCGCCAAGACCTAAAACCAGCCTTGCCTGGGCAGTAGCTAACTGGAAGCCCTGTCTGTCTATAACCCGGTCCCTCTGTCCCCAGATGTCCCCGTGCTCTGCATCCCTTGGCTCACGGCCATCACAAACCGATGCCCGGTCGTTGGGTAGTCCATGGTCTCTCCGGGGCGCTCCATTCATATATGGACTATTCTCTATAGAGAATCCACACCAACCTGGAGAGGCCTACCTTACGCCAACAGGTTTCAGAGGGGCAGCCGTGTCAGCAAAAACAACGAGGAGTCCTTGTGGCACCTTAGAGACTAACCAATTTATTTGGGCGTAAGCGTTCGTGGGCTAAAACCCACTTCATCAGATGCATGCAGTGGAAGATACAGTAGGAAGATACAGTGGCTGGGTCATTACACAAAGTAAAAACTATTTCCCCAGGCTAATTTTTCCCCTACTGTTACTCACACCTTCTTGTCAACTGTTGGGAATGGGCCATCCTGATTATCACTACAAAAGTTTTTTTTTTCTCCTGCTGATAATAGCCCACCTTAATTGATTACTCACGTTAGAGTTGGTATGGCAACCCCAATTTTTTCATGTTCTCTGTGTATCATAGAATCATAGACTTTAAGGTCAGAAGGGACCATTATGAACGTCTAGTCCGACTTCCTGCCCATCGCAGGCCACAGAATCTCACCCACCCACCCCTGTATCAAACCTATGTCTCAGCTATTAAATTCCTCAAATCATGGTTTAAAGACTTCAAGGTGCAGAGAATCCTCCAGCAAGTGACCCGTGCCCCACACTGCAGAGGAAGGCGAAAAACCCCCAGGGCTTCTGCCAATCTGCCCTGGAGGAAAATTCCTTCCCGACCCCAAATATGTCGATCAGTTAATCCCTGAGCATGTGGGCAAGACTCACCAGCCAGACACCCAGGAAAGAATTCTCTGTAGTAACTCAGATCCCACCCCATCTAACATCCCATCACAGACCATTGGGCATATTTACCTGCCAATAATCAAAGATCAATTAATTGCCAAAATTAGGCTATCCCATCATACCATCCCCTCCATAAACTTATCAAGCTTAGTCTTGAAGCCAGATATGTCTTTTGCCCCCATTGCTCCCCTTGGAAGGCTGTTCCAGAACTTCACTCCTCTGATGGTTAGAAACCTTCGTCTAATTTCAAGTCTATGAAGTGGGCTGTAGCCCATGAAAGCTTATGCCCAAATAAATTTGTTAGTTAAGGTGCCACAAGTACTCCTCGTTCTTCTTACTCCAACAGACATTCATTCCCCTGGCCCAGAGGAGGAATTAACGCCTTCACACCCAGTGGGTAACAAAGCAAAATGAGACAGGAAGCTGAGTCATACATATTGTTCATTAAAAAAAAATAGTAATTAAGAACGCCCACATTCTCCACAGGGAGATACGGTCAAAGTGAAGGGCTAGGATCATAAATCGTAAAATCCAGGTCTGAAAGGGACATCAAGAGGCCATCTTGTCCGACAACCCTGAGGATCGAATATAAGTAGAGTATTATCTCTGACGGGTGTTTGTCTAACCTATTCTTAAAAACCTCCAATGACAGGAATTCCTCAACCTCTCCTGCTAACCTATTCCCACACGCATCTATTCTTGCAGTTGAAAAGTTTTTCCTAATATCCAACACAAACCTCCCTTGCTGCAGACGAGGCCAAATTCCTTCTTCTCCTACCTTCAGTGGACATGAATCATAGAATATCAGGGTTGGAAGGGACCTCAGGAGGTCATCTAGTCCAACCCCCTGCTCAAAGCAGGACCAATTCCCAACTAAATCATCCCAGCCAGGGCTTTGTCAAGCCTGACTTTAAAAACCTCATGGCGAACACTTCACGCCCATCCTGTTTATAAACAACCTTTGCGTATTTCAAGACAGTTCTCAGGTCTCCCGTTCCAGGGACTGAGGTTCCCTGGATTCTCCTTCTGCCCCTTTTTTCCTAAAATACAACCTCCACCCCTTAAAACACCTGGCTCCTATAACACGTTCTTGCACACAGCTGGGGCTGAAACGATGGTTCTAATTATCCTCTGACTGATCATCTAATTATCCTCTGACTGATCCCAATCACTTGCCATTTCTCTCAGTTAGTACACGGCACGGACTGCCTCCACGGGGAAGCAGTATCGCAAAAGTTAATAACTGAGGAGTTTGGCATTTCAGATCGGCATGAGGAAAAGCGAGGAATCAGAGATCGAAAGCCACATGAAGTATGCATGAAAAGCTGCAAGACTAAGGCGTTTTCTTAGCAGCCACAATGTTTCCAGTCGTCTATGATCACAATAATTGTTTGGCTCGAGAGAACACGCCGGGGCTGTTGAACCTGGCACCCATGCATTTGAGGATAGATATTTCAGCCCGACCACTGATACCTTTCAGACAATGCATTCGGCATTTTTCTTGCATCCTGCAGGAGTTCCTCTTGGAAGTTTTTGCCCTCGGATACCAACATTTCTGGGTTCAGAGCAATAGTTTAAAGTCCTCGAAAACACACACGCAGACTCTGACCTGGTCTGCTCTTATACCTCTGTTGATAAGGGCTGTGAAAAATCCCCCTCCCGCCATCCAACATTACTATTCTGGCAAAAGCTCGAGTGTAGACACAGGTAGAGTAGAAAAAGCATCAATTAAAAAAAAAAAATCAAGGAAATTAAATGCCCATAAACTACGTTAAAGGAAAGTCAAGTTGCTCAGTGTGGTCTCATGCCTTTCACCATAGGGTCAAGGCTAAACTTAAACTTCGGGAAACCAGAAAATGAAGAGTTCCAGTATATACCACCCTCACAGTGTAACCTTAACTCTGACCCTCCCCCTCCTCCCCCATCCACACACACACACACACACACACTCTACTCCTGAGAGTAAGAGCCACTGGGAATGGTTTTGTAAGTGTGGTGCAAAGGTTAACAAACGACCACAGGAACTGGAGACTTCCTTTCTTGAAGTGTTCATGTCAAGACGGGAAGCCTCTCTGGAAGATGGTTTAGTCCCACACAAGGTATTCAGCGCAGTACAGCAGTAACTGGATGAAATTCTAGGGCCTGTTATACAGGTCAGACTAGACGCCTAATCGTCTCTTCCGGCACTAAAAGCTACGACTCTATAATAGATACGAGGAAGGACTAAGAGAACATGTCACTGTCTGCGTTGTGCTCTACAGATGGGAATCCCAGCATTTATCCGCACACCCTCCAGCTGTGTGCCGGGTGTCAGCTGTAACTGGATGGTGGGGGCATTATTTGGAGAAGTTGGCAGAACTGTGACTGTGATATAAAGGGAGGTGCATGGGAACCCGGAGGGACCAAATCTGCCCCATTTCCCCGCTGAGTGTAGGAGGTTGTGTCAGGATAGGTCTGGTAGCACACATGCTAACTTCGTGAGGGGTAAGTGAAGATGACGCCTCAGGAGGAGGGAGAGGGTAAAGGGGTGGCGTCATTCTGCACGTCTGAGCTGGTTCCTGTGGAGTAGAGTCAGGGTTCGAGTGCAGGCCGGGGGCAGGCAGCTTCTGTTTGCGATGCTGGAAAGAAACCCAAATATTATCTGAGCAAAGGGAAGAGGTTCGACGTTGCGCTGTTCTGCTCCCGGGCGCTGTTCCCGGAGCGTTCTGTGGCAGGGGAGGGGAGAGGGCTAGTGTGTGTGTCGCTGGCATGTAGGGGTGTTGCTGAAACAGGGCAGAGTAAAGGTTACATTGTGGGGGTGGCATGAACCTTATCTCTTCATTTCCCCTTCTAAGAACCGAGGGGACGGGAATCCTCACCCAGCAAGGTCACAGTCTCGTAGTTCTCCTGCATGACGTCTCTCTGAACGGGGTCCAGCAGAGCCCCCTCTTCCCTGGTGAAATACACAGCCACCTCCTCGAAGGTTCACCAGCCCCTGAAAGAGAAAGAGTCCAACACTCAGTACCTGCTGCCCCAGTCACAACCCCACTATTCATGGGGGAGAGGAGCCCATCAAATGGAAGCTCTGGGTGGATCGCAGTCAACAGAGTCTCACCCCCACCCCGCTCAGGATACATAAAGGGGGTAGGAGTCTTCATATTCATCACACACCTACTAGCCACAGACTGATACAGGAGATGGAGCCCCCAGCAGGGTCCAGGCAAAGCCCCATGGTAGGAATCCCAACCCCCTCCTCATTGAGAGCAGCTGGATATGAAGGGCTGGGGCATCTGATTTAATGGGGATTGGTCCTGCTTTGAGCAGGGGGTTGGACTAGATGACCTCCTGAGGTCCCTTCCAGCCCTGATCTTCTACGATCTTCCCTAAGCCTCCCTGGTGGGCGCCCCCTTCATATCTCACAGCAGCCAGGGGGTTTGTTTCCTGTTTCACGAATCGTGAATTCCCACTAAAAGCCCCAAATTAAACAAGTTCCAGTAGGCTTGTCCCACCCTGTCCCCCTCCCTTTCTCCACCTTGTAGGTTTCCTCCCCTTCCCGCCTCCAGACACAACTGCCACCTCCCACCCACAACAGCTCCCACCTCCTGCGTATTGACTGCCCCTCTCCTTCCAGCAGGAACCCGTCCGCATTTCCCCTGTTGATCCCTTCCTTAACTGGCTTCGCTGCGGCCATTTCTCTTCCCTGTTTCATGGTCGCATGGAGCCAAACATGAACCTTACTCTGCAGCACTAAACCCACCGAGACATTTCTAACCCCTCCCAGGAATAGAGTCTGAATCGAACGCCAGAAAAGAGCAGACTCAAAGGAGCCCCTTTTGGGGGATTCCCCCTGACACTGTCCCCAGGGCAGCACACTCCTGCAGCAGGGAGAAACAGAGAGTGTCAGGGGCTGGTTTTTCCTCTCTCTGCTCCTCACCTTGTTGGCAGGAAGGTGATTGTGCCCAGGGATGGTGCAGTAGGTGCGTCCGGGTGGGTTAGGGATCTGGCAATCCCCCTCCCTAATTTCTCCTTCCACCCTCTAGATGGGAGACGGGGTCCCCATCCCATTCTTGGGGACTTTCTCTCTCCCGTCGCTGGCCCCGCTCCGCACGTGCTGGGAAGGGGGATCCCAGTCAGGAAGACATAGGTTACCAGAAGCAAGTTATTGGACGCCAGATAGGGTGACCAGATAGTAAATGTGAAAAATCAGGATGGGGGGGGGGGGGGGGGAATAGGAGCCCGTATAAGAAAAAGACCCAAAAATCGGGACTGTCCCTATAAAATCGGGACATCTGGTCACCCTAACGCCAGACAGGGTCTGTGAGAGAAATTGAAGGGCCTGGGTGGAGCAGGTCAGACGAGGTGACCTAATGATCCCTTCTGGCCTTAATGATGGCAGCAGCTCTGGGGCTCACAGACATATAGGGAGTGGAGAGGAGAAGGGGCCAACTGCAGACTGTCACTTTTCTGCCCGGCCCCAGCACTTTCCCAGAGGTCTCTCTCAATCACTTGGAGTTTCTGGGTCAGGAGTTACGGTCAGCAGAGCCTGGGACGAGTCCTAGTGGAGAAAGTCCTCACCTTGGCTGGGCTTAGAGGGAGTTTTAATGAAGGTCTCTCATGGACTCCCTGGGGGAGAAGCAGACGCTCCGTCCAGGCTCCAAGATCTCAATGGAGGCAGCTGCATCTGCCCCAGGAAGCTGATCCTGCCTCCCTCCCATCCTAATGGAGGAGGACTGGCCCTCGGCTAGTCATAACTTTGTATCCTCTGCGCTCGACTACGGCAATGCAATAGACCTGAGGAGTGCGAAGCCTTCCGTGCTTAGGACACTCAAACTCATACAGATCACGGCAGCGCCACGGGAGACTGCGAGAACATCAGGGCGGTCCTACGACCTCCCGACGGGCTTCCCGTCACATTTCAAATAAAGCTCCAGGCCAGGGGTAGGCAACCTACTATAAGGTAGGTGCATAACTGGCTGGATAACCGTACTCAGAGAGTTGTTATTAATGGTTCCCAATCCTCCTGGAAAGGCATAACAAGTGGGGTTCCGCAGGGGTCTGTTTTGGGACCGGCTCTGTTCAATATCTTCATTAACGACTTAGATATTGGCATAGAAAGTATACGCTTATTAAGTTTGCAGACGATACCAAACTGGGAGGGATTGCAACTGCTTTGGAGGACAGGGTCATAATTCAAAATGATCTGGACAAATTGGAGAAATGGTCTGAGGTAAACAGGATGAAGCTTAACAAAGACAAATGCAAAGTGCTCCACTTAGGAAGGAACAATCAGTTTCACACATACAGAATGGGAAGAGACTGTCTAGGAAGGAGTACGGCAGAAAGGGATCTAGGGGTTATAGTGGACCACAAGCTAAATATGAGTCAACAGTGTGATGCTGTTGCAAAAAAAGCAAACGTGATTCTGGGATGTATTAACAGGTGTGTTGTGAGCAAGACACGAGAAGTCATTCTTCCGCTCTACTCTGCGCTGGTTAGGCCTCAACTGGAGTATTGTGTCCAGTTCTGGGCACCGCATTTCAAGAAAGATGTGGAGAAATTGGAGAGGGTCCAGAGAAGAGCAACAAGAATGATTAAAGGTCTTGAGAACATGACCTATGAAGGAAGGCTGAAAGAATTGGGTTTGTTTAGTTTGGAAAAGAGAAGACTGAGAGGGGACATGATAGCAGTTTTCAGGTATCTAAAAGGGTGTCATAAGGAGGAGGGAGAAAACTTGTTCACCTTAGCCTCTAAGGATAGAACAAGAAGCAATGGGCTTAAACTGCAGCAAGGGAGGTTTAGGTTGGACATTAGGAAAAAGTTCCTAACTGTCAGGGTGGTTAAACACTGGAATAAATTGCCTAGGGAGGTTGTGGAATCTCCATCTCTGGAGATATTTAAGANTTTCAGTGGCACTCACACTGCCCGGGTCCTGGCCACCGATCCGGGGGGGCTGGGGGGGGGCTCTGCATTTTAATGAAGCTTCTTAAACATTTTAAAAACCTTATTTACTTTACATACAACAATAGTTTAGTTCTATATTATAGACTTATAGAAAGAGACCTTCTAAAAACGTTAAAATGTATGACTGGCCCACGAAACCTTAAATTAGGGTGAATAAATGAAGACTCGGCACCCCACTTCTGAAAGGTGAAATTTTTTTCTCCATTACACTATCCACATTATTATTATTTTTTGCATTCTTTTTAAAAAATTGGGAAAAAATAGTATTTCACTGTCCCTGGCTTACCACTGCAAAAGAGACCAATTACTTGGATCAGCTGGCAGCCATGTTCTTAGGTTGAGGTTAGTCACTGGATCAATATAACATTGTCCCTCAACTTGAGCTGTTCTCTGAGTTCAGAAGGAAGAGCAGGTGTTAAGCATTAAGCATCAGCCTGAAGGAGGGAGCCTTTCCCATTTATCGATGGCAAAGGACCAGTCTCTAGGTAAGACAAATGAAGTTAAGACAAATTCGGATGCTAAACAAGTGTATTTCGGCTTGAGCACCCCTTGGGAAAACGACAGGGTCGGATTGTTGCCGGGCGCAACCCTCGTGAGGGTGAATGTCAACTGTGCACACTTTTGTTGAAATTCACCCAGGGACATAGATGGCCACAGAAAGTCCCCTCCAGTGCCGCAGAACCATCGTGATTACACGACATGTGAATGGGTACAGTGCGCCGGAATCACAGGGTCTGGTACAGCAACTGCAAAGAGGGTATCATAGAGTCACAGAAGATCAGGGTTGGAAGGGACCTCAGGAGGTATCTAGTCCAACCCCCTGCTCAAANATGATTACACAACATGTGAATGGGTACAGTGCGCCGGAATCACAGGGTCTGCAAAGAGGGTATCATAGAGTCATAGAAGATCGGGGTTGGAAGGGACCTCAGGAGGTATCTAGTCCAACCCCCTGCTCAAAGCAGGACCTAATCCCAACTAAATCATCCCAGCCAGGGCTTTGTCAAGCCTGACCTTAAAAACCTCTAAGGAAGGAGATTCCACCACCTCCCTAGGTAACCCATTCCAGTGCTTCACCACCCTCCTAGTGAAACAGTGTTTCCTAATATCCAACGTAAACCTCCCCTACTGCAACTCGAGACCATTGCTCCTTGTTCTGTCATCTGGTACCACTGAGAACAGTCTAGATCCATCCTCTTTGGAACCCCCTTTCAGGTAGTTNGTAAACCTCCCCCACTGCAACTCGAGACCATTGCTCCTTGTTCTGTCATCGGGTACCACTGAGAACAGTCTAGATCAGGGGTAGGCAACCTATGGCATGTGTGCCGAAGGCAGCACGCGAGCTGATTTTCAGTGGCACTCACACTGCCCGGGTCCTGGCCACCGGTCCGGGCTCTGCATTTTAATGTAATTTTAAATGAAGTTTCTTAAACATTTAAAAAACCTTATTTACTTTACATACAACAATAGTTTAGTTATATATTATAGACTTAGAGAAAGAGACCTTCTAAAAACGTTAAAATGTATGACTGGCACACGAAACCTTAAATTAGAGTGAATAAATGAAGACTCGGCACACCACTTCTGAAAGGTTGCCGACCCCTGGTCTAGATCCATCCTCTTTGGAACCCCCTTTCAGGTAGTTGAAAGCAGCTATCAAATCCCCCCTCATTCTTCTCTTCTGCAGACTAAACAATCCCAGTTCCCTCAGCCTCTCCTCATAACTCATGTGCTCCAGCCCCCTAATCATTTTTGTTGCCCTCCGCTGGACTCTTTCCAATTTTTCCACATCCTTCTTGTAGTGTGGGGCCCAAAACTGGACACAGTACTCCAGATGAGGCCTCACCAATGTCGAATAGAGGGGAATGATCACATCCCTCGATCTGCTGGAAATGCCCCTACTTATACAGCCCAAAATGCCGTTAGCCTTCTTGGCAACAAGGGCACACTGCTGACTCATATCCAGCTTCTCATCCACTATAACCCCTAGGTATGTATCTGCTCTGGCCACAGGTTGGGATGTTTGTTCTGTACACCCCACCATATACTGTGCCTCAGTTTCCCCATTTTCCAGATGGAAATAATGGTCTTGACCTTCCTCTGCAAAACGCGTTGAGAGTTATGAATGAAAAGCACTAATGATGGCTGGCTTTTTGAGTTGTGTTTTAAAAGGAAGTTAGCAAAACGAGGGCTAGCAGAAATGTTTTTGTGACTGTTTTGGTCTGACTTCCAATGGCAACAATTCCCTGCTGGGCATTTAAACCGCCCCTCGCAGTGTTTGCAAAGCCTTTTGTGGGCAGAAGGACTTGTCTAGGGGCCCGATCCTGCAAAGTATTACTCATGGAGCGGTTATGTGAGTGGCCTCCGGGAAAGAAGCGGGGGGAACTTCACGACAAATGAAAGTTTGCCTGAGCCCATGTGTCTGTTAAGTGCTGTGCAGATTTACAGAGCTGTGTAACATTGGTTCTCTCAGTTATTACAGTGAAATACATCTTGTTGCCCAGTCACAGATGAAATTTAATGTTGATAAATGCAAAGGAACGCACATTGGAAAACATAATCCCAACTCTACATATAAACGAGTGGGGTCTAAATTAGCTGTTACCCCTCGAGAGAGATCTCAGAGTCACTCTGGATAGTTCTCTGAAAACATCCACTCGGTGTGCAGCGGCAGTCAAAAAAAGCGAACAGAATGCTGGGAATCATTAAGAAAGGGATAGATAATAGGACAGAAAATATCATGGTGCCTCTATATAAATCCATGGTACACCCACATCTTGAATACTGTGTGCAGATGTGGTCGCCCCATCTCAAAAAAGATCTATTGGAACTGGAAAAGGTTCAGAAAAGGGCAACAAATATGATTCGGGGTATGGAACAGCTGCCGTATGAGAAGAGATTAATAAGACTGGGACTTTTCAGCTTGGAAAAGAGACGACTAAGGGGAGATATGATTGAGGTCGATAAAATCATGACTGGTGTGGAGAAAGTAAATAAGGAAGTGTTATTTACTCCTTCTCATAACACAAGAACTAGGGGTCACCCAATGAAATGAATAGGCAGCAGGTTTAAAAGAAACAAAGGGAAGTATTTTTTCCACACAACACACAGTCAACCTGTGGAACTCCTTGCCAGAGGATGTTGTGAAGGCCAAGACTATAACAGGGTTCAAAAAAGAACGAGATAAGTTCATGGAGGATAGGTCCATCAATGGCTATTAGCCAGGATGGGCAGAGATGGTGTCCCTAGCCTCTGTTTGCCAGAAGCTGGGAATGGGCGACAGGGGATGGTTCACTTGATGATTCCCTGTTCTGTTCATTCCCTCTGGGGCACCTGGCACTGGCCACTGTCGGCAGACAGGATACTGGGCTAGATGGACCTTTGCTCTGACCCAGTGTAGCCTCTCTTACGTTCTTATTGGCTCATTGTATGTGTGCATGAGACTCTGACAGTGCTTTAATTATCCAAGCTGATCCAGCATAAAAATATAAACAACACGAAGGTTGAATAATCTATCGGACTTTTAAAGTGCTTTGTACTGTTAATACAAGAGGATGGTAGTTAAGGGGAATTTGAGTGTTTTTTTTAATTATTTTGAGCCTGATTTAAAAAGAAACATTTACTTTGCTTTCTAAATTGTGGTATTATCTGTTACATTCAGATGAGACCTTTACGGATGAAGCCCTGTCTGAATATTAAATAACTCAAGCATTTTGCATAAGAGGAAAAGATTCTTCCTATCCAAAATTCCCTTTCTCTTTCCAAACTCCTGCACTTCTGTGCTGTTGGCCTCGCCGGCCGCTGACTTTCCTCCCCAGAGGTGGCTGCATTTCCGCAGTGCATTTCTATGTATCGTTTGCGAAGCACGTACTGCTCCTTGCGGAAGGAGGCTGTGGGAATGAACAGATGGGTCCTGCAGAGGTCACCGGAAGACAGACCTTCCCTAAGACCCAGCCGGAGGACGTTGTGAGCTCTGGGTGGGATAAGGACTGCTGTGATGCGCACATCCGCACATTACCTCGCTATCCGTGCCGCACATCACCAAATTCATCCCGCGCAGGGATGGAAACAATGAGATCAGTGGTTCCCAAACTTTAACAACCTGTGAACCCCTTTCACTAAAAGGTCAAGTCTCGGGAACCCCCCCCTAAAAATTAATATTTCCCGGGATTTTCTCCTTTACCTGAGTACAAATTATAAAAGCAGTGATCTTGGACATATAAAATTTGCTTTTATGACATGCTTATTACACAGTATTTATTAATTATTATTTATCGTTACAGTATTAATTTTATTACATTGTGAAAGCGGCAACATGCTTCCAAGGTCTCACTTTTGTAGCTTGTATCACTTTTGATTATGCCTGTTATAAGACAAGGCTCCTATCAGAGGCGCCAGGAGAAAAAAGGAGCCTGGGGGGGGGCACGGCTGGAAAAGTGGGAGGGGGGTGTGTGCCTGCGCTGGAAAAAGAGGACGCCTCTGGCTCCTATGTTTCATCAAGGAGTATCAGATGCGAAACAGCAGGAAGGTATTTAAGAAGCCAACTCAAAGAGTTCCTCCTACACAAGCATTCAGGTCTTGAGCCGTCCAGGCAAACAACGCACGTTACAACAAAGCTTAAACTTGTTCTTCATCATAATTTAAAAAACAATCCTAGCTGCCTATTTAATTTAAAAAACAGGAAAAAATATCCACCTCCCTTTCTATTTTGTATAGAAACAAAACGGGGCCAGCAACCTGGACTTCCAGGAGCTAAGCAGATCAAAGCCAGCATCTCTATCACACTGAGGAGATTTAAACTTCAAGAAGTGTGATAGAGATGCTGGCTTTGATCTGCTTAGCTCCTGGAAGTCCAGGTTGCTGGCCCCGTGCTGCCCAGGGTTCCTAGGGACAGCTCCGTCCGCTATTAGGGAAGTTCCCCCCCGAGAACCCACTGTAACATTTCGCTAACCCCCAGGGGTTCACGAACCCCAGTTTGGGAACCACTGAATTAGAGAGAACGCCGATTGAGATCCAGCCATTCGAGGGAAAAGCGGGAAAGTTAGATGGGATTGTGGAGAGATGTTCTGCAAAGAAACAGTGCTGGTTTCCCCAGGGCCCTGCCGTTCACATGGCCAGCCCTGGGGAAGAGAAGGGCAGGCACTGAGGCCCAAAATTAGTGTGGGAGCAGCAGCAGGGGTGGGCAGCTGACGGGCAGCCTGGGGGAGCTGCCTTGGGCACTCGGGGGGCAGCCTAGACTGGGTAACCTGGACTAGGGCAGCCTAGACTGGATAGCCTGGGGCTGGTCGGTCTACCTAGGGGAAAGCTGTTCCTTTCCCCAGCCCGTGCCCCTGCCCTGTTGCTGGCAGAGAATGGGCACCCGGCCGTCCCCCACCCCAGAAGCAGCTGCACCCACTGACCCGCCTTGCTAGTTAGCAAATGAGTCCGCGCGCCGATTGGCCACCGAAACAGGGACAAATCCCTGCAAATAAAAAAGGGGGAAACGCGGGCACAATCTTTGTAGCTTGGACAGGGCCAGTGCAGAGGAAAACTGGGGCGAGCAGAGAAAAGCCTTGCAGGGAAAGGCGGGGAATAGACATGGAGTTTATAGCTTTCATGGGGAAGAAAGGCCAAAACCGGGGGGGGGGGGGGGGGGGGTNCCTCCCCCCCGGCTGTCTGCAGTGGGGGGGACCTGCCCCCTGGGAACGGGACAGGGGTCACGTCTCCCAGCCAGAGGGGGAAGGGGATGGACTGGGAAAGAGGAGAGGGAGACTCTGGGAAAGGGGAAATCAGGGGGGAGAGAGATTCCCAAATCTCCCCCCCCCACCCCCCCGCTCCATTGGCTGCCCCATCCCTGCGGACAAAAAACCCCAGAGCCGAGGACCTCAAAGATCCCCCCTCTCCCTCGAGGATGCGCCCCAAGGTTTTTCCTTCAGCCCAGGCACCCGCCTCGCTGAGTAATTGCATGAATTCATAGATTTAGTTGGGGATTAGGTCCTGCTTTGAGCAGGGGGTTGGACTAGATGAGCTCCTGAGGTCCCTTCCAACTAGGGTGACCAGACAGCAAATGTGAAAAATCGGGACAGGGGGGTGGGGGGTAATAGGAACCTATATAAGAAAAAGACCCCAAAATCGGGACATCTGGTCACCCTACTTCCAACCCTGATCTTCTATGATTCTATGATTAATCATAGAAAATTAGGGTCTGGAAGAGACCTCAGGAGAACATAAGAGCAGTCGTACCAGGTCAGACCAAAGGTCCATCCAGCCCAGTATCCTGTCTACCGACAGTGGCCAATGCCAGGTGCCCCAGAGGGAGTGAACCTAACAGGTAATGATCAAGTGATCTCTCTCCTGCCATCCATCTCCACCCTCTGACAAACAGAGGCTAGGGACACCATTCCTTACCCATCCTGGCTAATAGCCATTAATGGACTTAACCTCCATGAATGTATCCAGTTCTCTTTTAAACCCTGTTATAGTCCTAGCCTTCACAACCTCCTCAGGCAAGGAGTTCCACAGGTTGACTGTGCGCTGTGTGAAGAAGAACTTCCTTTTATTTGTTTTAAACCTGCTGCCCATTAATTTCATTTGGTGGCCCCTAGTTCTTATATTATGGGAACAAGTAAATAACTTTTCCTTATTCACTTTCTCCACACCACTCATGATTTTATATACCTCTATCATATCCCCCCTTAGTCTCCTCTTTTCCAAGCTGAAAAGTCCTAGCCTCTTTAATCTCTCCTCATATGGGACCCGTTCCAAACCCCTAATCATTTTAGTTGCCCTTCTCTGAACCTTTTCTAATGCCAGTATATCTTTTTTGAGATGAGGAGACCACATCTGTACGCAGTATTCAAGATGTGGGCGTACCATGGATTTATATAAGGGCAATAAGATATTCTCCGTCTTATTCCCTATCCCTTTTTGAATGACTCCTAACATCCTGTTTGCTTTTTTGACTGCCGCTGCGCACTGCGTGGACGTCTTCAGAGAACTATCCATGATGACTCCAAGATCTCTTTCCTGATTAGCTGTAGCTAAATTAACCCCCATCATATTGTATGTATAGTTGGGGTTATTTTTGCCAATGTGTATTACTTTACATTTATCCACATTAAATTTCATTTGCCATTTTGTTGCCCAATCACTTAGTTTTGTGAGATTTCTTTGAAGTTCTTCACAGTCTGCTTTGGTCTTAACTCTCTTGAGCAGTTTAGTATCATCTGGAGGTCGTCTAGTCCAACCCCCTGCTCAAAGCAGGACCAACTAAATCATCCCAGCCAGGGCTTTGTCAAGCCGGACCTTAAAAACCTCTAAGGAAGGAGATTCCACCACCTCCCTAGGGAACCCATTCCAGTGCTTCACCACCCTCCTAGTGAAATAAATTCATCCCTGCCCTGCTCCTTTCAGAGGGACACCTCTGTCACTAGTTTCTCTACTGCATTGTGGGACGGGGGATTCACACACTCATGCAAGCTGTTAAAATAATAACTCATGCTGCCATAGTTATTATATTACCCTACTGAGGCGAGAGATGTCCTGGGCCTTGCACCTTTGGAGGAGAAATAGTGAACAGACTCTAGGCTAATTCTAAGTAGGATTTGTTGTTATTCCAATACACCTGCCTTGGGGCAGAGAAACAGCCCAGGGGAAACCCCCTCCTCCAGAAATCTCAGTCCACACCGACGCCTGGTTCCCAGGTCGTTGCTTTGGGCCACAAATTGCCTCTGAATTCAGAGAATAAAGCAGAGCCAACTCTGCTGTCTGCCACGGCTTCTCTCCAAGGACAACTGACTCCCTAAACTCACCAGGACACGCTTGTCTCCCAAAGGCTGAACATTTGCTCGCACGCTCAGGAAAAGAACCTGGGTCAGCCTGGATAGCAAGCAGGGCCACCGGTTACCTCCCACCATAACAATTCCTGCTGGAAAGGAGCCAGACGTGATAGTAGGGGGAGAGGTTCTTGTAGGTTCAGCCTTGTGATGTCGCAGAGCTCTTGAGACCAGATGGGGTGGGGCCTTCTTCAGTGTTGTCATGACTCTCATGACGATTATTGTTTTCCTTAAAGGCCCAGCTCCTGGAGTCAAGTGGGTATGTGTATATGTCAAGTGGGTCAGACCAAAGGTCTATCTAGCCCAGCGACCTGTCTTCTGACCATGGCCAATGCCAGGTGCCCCAGTGGGAATGAACAGAACAGGGAATCATCAAGTGATCCATCCCCTGTCACCCATTCCCAGCTTCTGGCAAACAAAGGTTAGGGACACCATCCCTGCCCAGCCTGGCTAACAGCCATCGATGGACCTACCCTCCATGAACTTATCTCGTTCTTTTTTTGAACCCTGTTAGTGTCTTGGCCTTCACCACATCCTCTGGCAAGGAGTTCCACAGGTTGACTGTGTGTTGTGTGAAGAAATACTTCCTTTTATTTGTTTTAAACCTGCTGCCTATTCCTTTCATTTGGTGACCCCTCGTTCTTGTGTTATGCGACGTAGTAAACAACACTTCCTTATTTACCTTCTCTACACCAGTCATGATTTTATACACCTCAATCATATCTCCCCTTAGCCGTCTTTTTTCAAGCTGAAAAGTCCCAGTCTTATTAATCTCTCCTCATACGGCAGCTGTTCCATACCCCAAATCATATTTTTTGCCCTTTCCTGAACCTTTTCCAATTCCAATAGATCTTTTTGGAGATGGGGCGACCACATCTGCACGCAGTATTCAAGATGTGGCCGTACCATGGATTTACATAGAGGCAACATGATATCTTCTGTATCTTCTGTAAAAGGACGTTTATAGCCCTCGTGGCTACAGAGAAAGCTTCAAAATGTGACCCCCGTGCGCCCTGAAGACTCAGAAAGCAGAAGGCCAATAAAAAGAACCCCCAAATGTCTTCTTTTTACACAATCTCATGATTGCAAAGACACGTTCATGAGTTTGGGTGAGCGTGCCTCAGGATTTTTGAACACTTGGGGCTGGCAAGGACCTCAGCGTTACGAACACGTCGGGAACGGAGGATGTTTGTCTCTCTGAACCAGTGGTTCCCAAACTGGGGTTTGAGAACCTCTGGGGGTTCGCGAAATGTTACAGGGGGTTCTCTGGAAAAAAATCCCTAATGGCGGACAGAGCTGTCCCTAGGGATCCCGGGCAGCACGGGGCCAGCAGCCCGGAGCCCCTGGACTTCCAAGAGCTAAGCAGATCAAAGCCAGCATCTCTATCACACTGAGGAGATTTAAACTTCAAGACTCCTTATGCGAAATGGAAAGGGAGGTGGATATTTTTTGCTGTTTTTAAAATTAAATAGGCAGCTAGGATTGTTTTTAAATTATTATGAACAAGTTTAAGCTTTGTTGTAACGTGCGTTGTTTGCCTGGACTGCTCAAGACCTGAATGCTTGTGTAGGAGGAACTCTTTGAGTTGGCTTCTTAAATACCTTCCTGTTGTTTCACATCTGATACTCCTTGATGAAACATAGGAGCCTTGTCTTATAACAGGCTTCTTCAAAGTGATACAAGCTACGAAAGTGAGATCTTGGAAGAGTGTTGCCGTTTTCATAATGTAATAAAAATACTGTAATGATAAATAATAATTAATAATAAATAGTGTGTAATAAGCATGTCATAACAACACATTTTATATTTCCAAGATCGCTGCTTTTATAATTTATATTCAGGTAAAGGAGAAAATCCGGGGAAAATATTAATTTTTAGGAGGGGGTTCACAAGACTTGACATTTTAGTGAAAGGGGTTCACAAGTTGTTAAAGTTTGGGAACCACTGCTCTGAACATAACGTTATGGTTGTTCTTTCCAAAGTGTACACCTGAACATGGATGTAACACAGCTCTGAAACTTTACTATGCAGAAGAAAAAGGCTGCTTTCCCTTTTTTTGGTTGTTGTCATATACATTTAACGCAATACGGTACTGTCTTTGAATTTGTTTCATCTTTGCTGCTGCCGGATTACGTATGTCTGGCTCCAAAGGAGGTGTGTGGTTGACTGGTCAGTTTGTAACTCTGGTGTTCGTGTGACGAAGTGGGACTGTTCTTAATGTTTTCTCTGAATACTGTGTGGGTGCCTCAGTTTCCCCTGTGCAGTTCTTAAGTATCTAGGTGGGGGGATAAGGGGGTGCGATTGTTGCAGAGGACCAGTGTGATGGTCTCTGCACAGAGAATGGCCGACGCCCCATCTCCTGGAAACTGATGGCCTGGGCCCCTCCCCTGCAAGGTGCCAACTGAAGGTGTTGGAGAACAAAGAGATCAGGTGCCTCCTGGCCCGGGAAAGAGACAAAGGCAGAGGAGGGGCTGGAGAGTTTCAGTTTGGAGCTGGCTGGGGAAATGGAGGGGGGGCCCAGACCCAGGGTCTGGCCTCCCTGGCCCGAAGATGGACCTGACTAAGGGGTCCTGTTCTCTGTACCTACAAGCTCTGTTTTGGACTGTGTTCCTGTCATCTAATAAACCTGCTGTTTTCCCGGCTGGCTGAGAGTCACGTCTGACTGCGGAGTTTGGGGGGCAGGACCTCTGGCTGCCCCAGGACCCCGCCCGGGCGGACTCGCTGCGGGAAGCGCACGGTGGAGCAGNCATTTTATATTTCCAAGATCGCTGCTTTTATAATTTATATTCAGGTAAAGGAGAAAATCCGGGGAAAATATTAATTTTTAGGAGGGGGTTCACAAGACTTGACATTTTAGTGAAAGGGGTTCACAAGTTGTTAAAGTTTGGGAACCACTGCTCTGAACATAACGTTATGGTTGTTCTTTCCAAAGTGTACACCTGAACATGGATGTAACACAGCTCTGAAACTTTACTATGCAGAAGAAAAAGGCTGCTTTCCCTTTTTTTGGTTGTTGTCATATACATTTAACGCAATACGGTACTGTCTTTGAATTTGTTTCATCTTTGCTGCTGCCGGATTACGTATGTCTGGCTCCAAAGGAGGTGTGTGGTTGACTGGTCAGTTTGTAACTCTGGTGTTCGTGTGACGAAGTGGGACTGTTCTTAATGTTTTCTCTGAATACTGTGTGGGTGCCTCAGTTTCCCCTGTGCAGTTCTTAAGTATCTAGGTGGGGGGATAAGGGGGTGCGATTGTTGCAGAGGACCAGTGTGATGGTCTCTGCACAGAGAATGGCCGACGCCCCATCTCCTGGAAACTGATGGCCTGGGCCCCTCCCCTGCAAGGTGCCAACTGAAGGTGTTGGAGAACAAAGAGATCAGGTGCCTCCTGGCCCGGGAAAGAGACAAAGGCAGAGGAGGGGCTGGAGAGTTTCAGTTTGGAGCTGGCTGGGGAAATGGAGGGGGGGCCCAGACCCAGGGTCTGGCCTCCCTGGCCCGAAGATGGACCTGACTAAGGGGTCCTGTTCTCTGTACCTACAAGCTCTGTTTTGGACTGTGTTCCTGTCATCTAATAAACCTGCTGTTTTCCCGGCTGGCTGAGAGTCACGTCTGACTGCGGAGTTTGGGGGGCAGGACCTCTGGCTGCCCCAGGACCCCGCCCGGGCGGACTCGCTGCGGGAAGCGCACGGTGGAGCAGGGGAGGCTGGATGCTCCGAGGTCAGACCCAGGAAGGTGGAAGCTGTGGCAGCTTCATGCCCGGGCGACAGTCGGCTCCAAGAGAGGAGGCTCCCCAGAGTCCTGCCTGGCTTCATAGGGAGCAGCGCCAGAGCATCACCCGGGGACTCCGCGACAGTTCATAACTCGGAGGTTCTCCAAAGCCTCTCAATACATGAGGATTTAGATGTGGCATCTGTAAGTGTCCTGGCAGGGAAGAGTGACATAAAGTGACTTAGAGAGAAGATTTTTCCTTCGATTGAGGCCCTGGCTTGAGGTGAAACCCCTCCGCGAGAACAGGGGATGGAGAAGCTCACACCCCTGCTGTCTAGGGTGACCATGTTTCCCAAAGGCTGGGGCTGGTGTCGCTGCTGGCCCATGCCCTTCCTGCCCCCCGCCGGAGCCCTGCCTCCCCCCCCGCCCCCCCGGCTTGGGACTGGCATCACCACTCAGCGACAAATGCCTACTTTGGCCAAAAAAATCGGGATGGCCGGGACAGGGATTGCCCCGGCCAAAAGGGGATGTATGGTCACCCTACCGCTGTCTCTCTGATGCCCGGCCAGGGATCCTGGCGTTGCTGCCGTGGGATCCCTGGTCCATATACAGAACTTTCCCTGCAATGGCCATGCACCAGGTTGAGTGGGGCTGGGATTGGGGGAGGAAGAGGGAAGATCCCACAAATCAGCCGGAATCCAGATGTCACATTCAATGCTAGGAGGGTCTGGAGAATGTCCTGGAGATTGCACCACGTGGAGCTCGGAGACCAAGCTCTGTTCAGCCGCGTCCCTACCCCCAACCCTTCCACCCAGAGGGATCACAGCTGGCGACACTGGCCTGAGCAGGAATCCCTGGGCCCACTGTAGGGTCACTGAGGCACGAATGAGCTCGGGTAGAGCTACCATTCCTCATCCCGCTCTCCGGCTGCAGATGCTGGTCCGCTGGGGTTAAACCATGTCACACCTAGGGTGACGGTCGGGTAGCGGCCCCACTAAGGGGGATCAGATCGCTCTCTGCTGTCTGAAGTGAGGGCAAAGCCGCCCCCACAAGGGGCCCATCTCCGGCTTCCTGCACCAGTAACTGTCTCTGCAGGTTTCTTTCCCCAGCTCTCTGGTACTGCCCAGATTTGTCCGAAATCTCCCAACCCGGGCCAGGGCTGATTCCCCACTCTGGCACTTCGAGTGCAGAAGTGGGGGCCCCGCAAGGATTTTTAAAACTTAATACTGGCTTGTATTAAACTCCCACGGTTACAGCTTTTTTTTGTGACCTTGGCTTGGGAAATGCTGCCACCACCCAAATGCAAAACCCCTTTTTTTGGAAACCAGGAAGGCGCTCTTGGGAATTCCTCCCTGGGGGGTACCCTCAAGCCCTTTCACACACACACCCCCGGGGAAGAGCTGAGAGAAAACAAAGGAAATTAGCTGTTGCCCCCAGCTAATCAGACAACATGCAAGTCCTGTTCTTAAAAAAGGTAAATGTTATTAAAAACAAAAACAAAGAAAATACATCTGGACTTAGGCTTTTGCTAGATTTTAAAAGAGCAATTCCAAAAATTAAGCACTCAAAATAGCTTCCTTGGCGGTCCAGCTTAAAGGTTACAAGCAAACAAAAGCACCTGGGGTTAGCACAGAGGAGATCCACAAGCCATAAGAAATAAACAGAGATAAACCTAATCGTGTCTTTCTAAACATTCCCGATCTACTTACATATCTGGGGGTTCCAGATAAGTAGTTCTAGGTAGGATCTGATGATCTATGATCGTACCCGGATTAAAGCGTTTCACAGCAGAACTGCTGCCCTGTTCCCCTCTTTCCCGGAGAACAACAACACACACAAAGGGGACGTTCTCCCCCCCCCCGCCCCCCGTTTTAAAAAGTTCTAGCCCTCCCATTGGCTCTTTTGGTCATGTGCCCACTCCCTTTCCTTTTACCTATGCAGGGAGACTTTTTAACCCTTGACAGGTAAGGGATAGCTCAGTGGTTTGAGCATTGGCCTGCTAAACCCAGGATTGTGAGTTCAATCCTTGAGGGGGCCACTTAGGGATCTGGGGCAAAAATTGGTCCTGCTAGTGAAGGCAGGGGGCTGGACTCGATGACCCTTCGGGTCCCTTCCAGCTCTATGAGATAGGTATATCTCCATATATTATTATTATAGGTAAAGCAAGTAGAGAACAGGTACTCAGAGGGCTTTTATAGCTAACGGGCTGGCTGGGTGTCCATAAAACGGAGCTCCCCCCCCCTTCATTTATCACAGGGACAGAGGAGAAGGGGGTCTCTCTGAACTACAGGGGGGTTTACCCTGCGAAGCTGAGCGTGGCCTGGCTCAGGAGGGGCTGGGATCTGGGGCTGCTCTCACCCTACAGCAGTCTCCTGAGTATAAAATCGAAGGACATAAATCCACACCATGTAGGGGGTCAAGCACAGGAGTTTATGACACACAGCGCCGGCGGAGTGTCACCTTGCTTCTTAGGCTCAGAGACACTGTCAATCAATTGATTACAATAGAATATATGGATTTTCCATGGGTGGGGGAAAGTGACGGGGTAGGCAGTTCCACACCCCGGGATAGGTTTTGCAGCAAGACAAGATAGCACAGTAGCCAATGGTTAACAGGTTACATAATGTCTCCGCCCATGGTCTCAAGTTAGCAAGTTAACATTTAATTAATACTTTGATAAAATGTTATTAGTATAAAATATATAGATGTTGAATTCTGATTTGGGGTCCATAGGAATGGAGCAACTCCTTTGATTGTCCACCAGGTACATTCCTAGGGGTTAAGGCAAAGAAACAGTGAGAGTATATGGCAATACAGATTGTCTCCTTTATGTCTTAAGGCAAGCATTGGTCCCTGGGAAGGGAGGTGGAAGGACGCCACATTTTATACTGACATGTGCCAACGTTTCATAAACTCAAGGTTGGATCTGTGGGAAGAACGTCTCCCTACAGGAGAAACACAATAGGAACAGGGATCCTTTGTTCAATTTGAGACATTGGATGAAACATAATTATTCAGTGATTGCTTCAACATCTGGCATTTCTACTGACCAAGCATATCTTGGCAAAGGCAATGTTATCTGTTTACCCCAGATTTTCTCTTAGCTAATCACTATTTGCTAGGCCTCTGGTCTCCCGACCAAACTCTGGACTTTGGGTCTGGAAAAGAGCTGGCACAATCCATATACCAGGTTGTTATATAAAATGCACATGGATTTTAACCCTTCAAAAATCAACCGCACCGCTTCCCGCACTCAGGACAGGAAGGGCTTACAGCAGCAGCGGAAAAAACCCTCAGCTTCGTCAGTGCAGAGTACATCTACCATCACTGCAGAAACGCCCGGGGAGAGGAGGCTGCAGGTTACGGGTCCGGCAGCACCTGGCGATTTACAGAGAGCTGGGGCCGGCATTTAAACACGATAATTCGGTTCGGTTTCAGGGTGGGTGTGTTTGGCATGGAAGCGCCCTGGGGCAGGGTCCCCTTTCGCTGCACTTGTAACACGCCCAGCAGGCAGAGGCGTGACGTTCTGGCGCAGCCTTCCAAGGGGAGCAGTGGGGGCAAAAAACCGATCTGGTTTCAAGACTGAGCTCGATACCTTTATGGAGGGGATGGTAGGATGGGACTGCCTACAATGGCATGTAGCCGATCTGCAACTGCTAGCAGCAAATATCTCCAAAGGCCGGTGATGGGACACTAGATGGGGAGGGCTCTGAGTTACTACAGAGAATTCTTTCCCAGGTGTCTGGCTGCTGGGTCTTACCCACATGCTCAGGGTCTAACTGAGCGCCATATTTGGGGATGGGAAGGGATTTTCGCCAAGGTTAGATTGGCAGAGACCCTGGGGTTTTTTTTCCCACCTTCCTCTGCAGCGTGGGGCATGGATCACTTGCAGGTTTAAACTAGTGCGAATGGTGGGTTCTCTGGAAGTCTTTAAACCAGCCCCCACCCTGCTCGGCTGGAGGAGCCCCGGCCTGGCTTCCCGGACCCAACCCGCCCAGGGGAAAAGCATCTGTTAGAAGGCCCTTTTGATATGCCCCATGCAGGTGCCAGGGCCGCTGAAGGCTACTCCCACCCAGGTCTTAGGGGCTAGATTGGATGGTTTTTATACCACCCAGGCGAGTGGGAATATGTTTGTTCAGTCTTCGATGTCTCCCCATCATGGGTTGGATGTCTCTGTCCATGGCACTTTAAGACCAAATCATCACAGGACTCACGGGCGCTGACTTTCTCATTTCCCTGGGGGTGCACGACTCCCTGCTACCCCCACCCCAGGCCCCACCCCCACGCCACCCCTTCCCCGAAGGCCCGACCCCTGCCCGCCTCTTCCCACCCCTACTCTGCCCTCACCCCCACCCCCACCCCTCTCCCCCAGCGCCTCCTGCCCACCGCTGAACAGCTGATCCGCAGCAGGCAGGAGGCGCTGCGGAGGGGGGGAAGGAGCTGATCGGTGGGGCCTGCTGGTGGGTGCTAAGCACCTACTATTCATTTTCCATGGGTGCTTCAGCCCCGGAGTCAGCGCCTAGGACAGGACTGGAACTTCACCCAGATGGGTGCTGTGTTTTGGGGAGCAGCACAAGCCCTGGTACGAGTCCCCGAGACAGTGGTGGGGAGTCAAAAAAGTCGAGAGCCAACTGTCCCGCCAGCAGTATACTACTGTGACCTACCAGGTGTAGCGGGGGCCGGTCACCCGGCTCCGGCCCTGAAAGGGTTAAAAGCCAGCCCTGGGAGAGGGCTGAGAGCCAATAGGACAAGGCTGGGAGGCAGCCAATCAGGGCCCGGCTGGGGCCTATAAAAGAGCTGCGGGGCCAGACGGCAGAGTCACTCTCGCTCCAGCCTCGAGGTGGGAAGGACCTGGGAGCACAGGGTACCTGGGACAGAGCAGTGCTGGGGAAGGGCAGGAGGACCTGGGGAGCTCCAGGCTGAGGCCTTGCTGACGGCCAAAGGGGGCACTGGGGCTGCAGGGAGACAGCGGGGCCAAGAAAGGCAGCAGGTCCAGCCCCCTTGCCAGTGATGAGTGGTTTACAGACTGCCGTCGGCCCCGGAGAAAGGGGGCTAGATGATGACTGGCCGTAGCCACTGAGGCAAGGTGGGGATAGAGGATTGGGGGCTCCGCTGGGAGAGGAGACCCAGAGCGGGGTTACTGCTGTGGGGCAGAACCCCAGGGTATGGGGCACCGGGGTCCAGGAGAGACACAGGCCAGCAGGGGGCGCTCCGGAGGCGGGAATTGAGCTAATTCCTGGATGACCAGCAGGGGGTGGTGAGTCCGCGGTCCGTTACACCAGGGTACGATCCAGCCTAATGAGTAGCTGGGTCACACCTGCCCCTGTGACGGGGGGGGTGATGCTTTTTACCCTGCCTCGTAGCCTCCATCCTGGACCGGTCACAAACCGCCTCCAGCAAGTGAGCCTACGTCTACGGGACAGAAGTTACGCCGCTTTAATTAAACCGCCGTCGCGTGTCCACACTGTGCCCCTTGTGTCGGCGGAGCGCCTCCACCCTAGCAGCTCTCGCATCGCCACGGAAAGCAGTGCACTGTGGGTCGCTCGCCCGCTGTGCAACTGGCTGCAGGGTGCTTTGGGAAGGGTTTGCAATGCCTCATGGGGCCGGTGCAGCGTCACGTGATGCCGGTTTCTCTGTCCCATGGTTCCATGGGCATCCTACTAGATTGCCAGCAGCTTTTCAACTGCAGTGTGGGGACACAGGGAGTGTGTGTGTGTGTGTGTGTGTGTGTGTGTGTGTGTGTGTGTTGGACGAGTGTGTGCGTTGGGGGAGAGTGGGTCGGCATGCTGTCTCTTTAAGTTCAGACAGCAGCTTGAGCAGTGTCTTCTACCCCCCCCACACCCACCCCCACCCATAGGCACCAACTTTCTCTGGCGCCCCTGGCCCCGCCCCCATTCCAACCCCTTCCCCAAAGTCTCCGCCCCCCTCCTTGCCCCTATTGGATCCCTTCCCCAAATCCCCGGCCCCGCCTTTTCCCC